>JACEFZ010010864.1:7500-10160 GCA_014155875.1 Cepaea nemoralis | reverse complement strand
TTTTTTTCCCCCCTTTTTTTTTTTACCCCCCCCCCGCCTTGCTTTTCCCCCACTCTCTCGCCCTCCTTTCCCCCGTCTCTCACCCTCTTCTCTCCCTCACTCTTTCCCCCTCCTTCCTCCCTCTTTCGCCCTCCCACCCTCGCTCACACTCAACGTGTGTTAATAGTTTTTGCAGCCATCAAACATCATTTATCTCGTCTGTCTTTGTCTTTCAATCGCTGATTCCCAGTGTTCAATGCGTGTTTCATCTGACACAGAACTCGGTTTATCCTTTCTGAAGTGCAGTAAAAGTCATTTGTCTTAGTCAAGTGTAATATCCTACTTTCACTGCCTCTTCCACACGTTCGTTGTCAGTCATTCTGCCATTTCAACTTATTTGCAACAATCCCCTCAGAAGCCTTGGAAAAACATTGTTTAAAACAAAACGACCACAGATAGACCCCCGTTTTTCTTGGGTGGAATCTGTTGGAGGAAGCAAGCTTTACACAAAGGCATGTGGAGGCACTAGCCATCAGGTGTACACTCCCATCAAAAGAGTTAAGAAAAACAGGGGCAGTAGAATAAGTAGAAGTAGAAAAAGATAAGAAGAAGAAGTGGAAGAAGAACAAGCAGTGGAAACAGAAAAAGGAGGGGGGAAAGACTAAGAAGAAGGGGAAGAAGTAGAAGAAGAAGAAGAAAAGAAGAAGAAAAAGAAGAAGGAAAAAGAAGAAAAAGAGAAGGAAGAGATGATATCAATGAAAAGAAAAAGGGGCGGAAAAAATAGTGAGAAGTAGGGGAAGGGGAAAAAAAAGAAGAAGAAGAAAGTAAGGAAGGGGAAAAAAAAAGGGGTGAAAGAGGGATAGGAAGGAAGAGGGAGACAACAAAATAGTAGTCACAAACTTACACATTAGCACGGACATTTTGGCAGTGGCATTGTGCAAGAAGTTAATTCCCTTTTAGAAAATTCAAATGAACAGAAAGCAGTTTTTAGATTGTGTTTCAAAGTTATTAGCTCAGAGGAATCCTCATTATGTTTTAAAAACATGGATTTCACAAATATTCATCTTTACTTTTTTACCATATTTTTTATTATTCCAATTACTAAAATGAGATATCACAAAAAGGACAGGGAACAATATCATGCATTCTGTTTTAATTTCACGTAAAATTGCATTGTCCTGTCTTCTCTTGTCTGTCTTGTTTTCCCTTTTGTTTTCTCTTGTTTTCTTCTTTTTCTCTTCTCCCTTCCCCTATTTCTTCTTTTATATTCTTTGTCCTCTCTCTTCTCTCTTCTTCTTTTCCTTCTCTCGATACACTCTGTTTTCCTGCCCCCCCCCCCCTCTATTTTATTATCTTACATCTGCTGACGGTCCGCCTGTCTACCTGTTTGACCTGAAATCTCTCGAAAGGGGGTTTTAAAGTAATTCGAAGAGACGCAAATAAAAAATTAGAGACAGGTATTGCTGTATACATTTCAAATTCTCTAAACTGTTCCGTAGAAGTGATTCGAGATAGAAGAGATAGAATGTTTTTGGTTTAGAGGTGAAGCCAGTCAGCCAGAAACCCTTTTCATTGGATACCTATATCGAAACCCCTGGCTGGGAAAGGGTTGGTATGACTTTCATACAATGATGGATAGGGGTTTACAGCAGGTAGAGAAGTCATGATATTAGGTGATTTTAAACATAGATATTACTAAACCCAACCAGACATGGGAAGATATTATTATATCTTAAAATTTCAAACAACTAATAAATCGTCCCACAAGAGTTACAGACACCTCCTCAACTATAATTGATCATATATATGTTCCCTTGTCCAGTTAATATTACCGAATGTTTGTTCTGTTAGGGCATTTAGTGACCTTACCCAATATGTTGTACATGGTCGAAAATGGGTTCAAAACTCCTAAAAATAAACTTTTAAGCATAAAATTTTAGAAACTTTAAAGCTCTCAACCAAAATTATTTTTAGACGACTAAAAATGCACCCCTTGAACATGTTTACCAATTCCCTGATCGGATGATGCACTAGCTTACGGGGAAAAAGGCAGTATAAAAGTATTTGAAAAACATTGCCAGTCAAAGAAGTTCGAGTCAAGAAAAAACATAAGCCCGGGGTCACTAGCGAAGTTCTCGAAATCATGAGAGAACGAGATAAGCACACAAAAATAAAGATTTTATCAATTACCGCAGACTAAGAAATAAAGTTAAATATGAAATTCGTAGGATAAAGAAAGATCATTTAAAAATTTTTATTGTAGATAAATCAAATAATACAAATATATGGAAGGCTATTAACTCGCTAACCAAAAAAAACACACTTCAGAGTCAGCAATACCAAACTCTAAACATGCGAGGATTTCAGTTACTTCTTTCAATCAGAAATAGAGAACTAAAGTCCTCAATACCAGACTCAGTATGTAATTTAAGTTCACTGTCATCATTTGTGAAGGAAGTGCTCTAGAAATATTCCCTCGAGTTTCCCCTGATGTTGTTGCAGAAGTATATAAATATCCCCAAATCTCAAAGAAAAATTCAAAACCTAGAGGGTATCAGTAATAGAATTTTCGGTGTGCTGCACCTATTATTAGTGGTCCTTAACGTTCATATATAACCAGTCCCTATCCAAAAACTACTTTCCATCTCCCTTTAAATTTGCTAAGGATCCTCTATTTAAAA
>JACEFZ010010864.1:0-2500 GCA_014155875.1 Cepaea nemoralis | reverse complement strand
GTGGATGAGAGGTGTGTGTGGGTGGGGAGATGTATAGGGATGTGTGGATGGGTGGGGGAATGTATTGTATGTGTGTGTGGTTGGGTGGGGGAGTTGGAGTGAATGGGGGATGTGTGGGTGGGTGGTGGATGTGTCTTATAACATAGTCATATGCATTGTTTATGTTTACAAAATTCATGTGACAATGTTTTTTTTCCTATGCACTGTTCATGAAAGAAAGATGAGTGATTGGAAGGGCCGAATGTAAGACGGGCCTGCGTGCCCAATTTGTTACCCTTTGAAAATAAAGTCTGTTCGTTCGTTTGTTCGTTCGTTCTATCTGTCACCACCTTCCTCCCACACTGTTCCGTTTATCACGAGGAATGGACAGATCAGCCGTAGAAGAGACAGACTGGGAGAAATGGTTTATGATGGTCCGAGTGGCCAGTATGAAAGAATGACTGGCACCTAGCCGTCGTGACAGACGATACTTTGTTACATTGTGCTTCTTAAAAGGCTTAATTACTACAACATATAACAGGGACCAGGGATGGAGTTATAGCTTTCCATAGCACAAAGTCTAGGCTGAATTATACAGACCATGTGTTGCCTATGCAGCATGACCCCTCTCTCGGTATGCCTAGTTTACTCCAGAGGAAAGGTAACACTAATACGTCTGGAACAAGACAAGCTGCAGAAGCTGCCGGATCAGCAAAGCAATGCTCTAACTGTCCGCCTGTCGGAGCTTCGATCCTAGACCAGCTGCCAACCAAGGCTTAGGGCCCGGTCTGCCCTGCCACATTTAGTCTTCAGGTTGCATTTCCTCGCACCAGGATAAGGCTTGTACCCTCCCAATTGCGCTCCTCCGCCCGAAACCGTTGGCACAATGTGAGGTGTCGGGTTTAATATGAAGTGTGAAGGAATACCCTAAATAGAATTAACCCACGGACTGAGATCCGCGGAGAGAGTTGAACGCCTATGCCATTTGCATGGCACCTGCTGCTGCTAATTTTTAGTCGTATTATTCTACGTATAAACTGACAAACATGTTTAAGTCATAGTATGTATGAGCCGGCTTCGTGGTGAAGAGGTTACGGACGCAGTTAGTAATACCGCACTCCGCATTCAAAACACAGTTGCGGGCGTTTTGGCAGCAGACCGCCATGCGTTGTTTTTTTTAAAAATAAAATGCTATAGGTGTCGGTGGTTCAGAAAGCAGTAGCGAATTACTCAACGTAAACTTGCCAAGAGATCACGAACAGCTAAACAATGAAGGGGTTGACTGCGACATCTTGTAAATGATATGCAACTAACTGTTTTAGTATATGAGCGACTGGCCGAGTGGCTTGAATGCCGTGTTTTCTTTCGGGATACCCGGGTTCGAATCCTCGGTAAGGTGTGAATTGTTTTCTGTCCGGGGCGAAAAGACAACCCATACCGGCACAGTTCGCGGCGACTTCACTAGCCTGGTGATCTTAATTCCTCAGGTTCAAGACCCCCCCCCCCCCCTGTCCTACAGCGCAAGGTGCTATAGACAGTAGATGACAGTTGTGTATAACCGGCGATGTGGATTAGGGATGGCGAGATGTGCCGTTTTATCTTTCCCTGACATACCGAGCCCGGTTGCGTTGAGATGAGTTGAGTTGAGTTGAGCTAAAAACTGACATCACTTCACTCGGGGCATTCTCATATGCGCCCCTTTCCCCTCGTTCAACAGCCAGCGAAGCGTCATACTACTAATCATTCCTACCGCTATCTGATGAAAGTTCTTCTGGGCTTCCCCCTCAGTTTGAGATTCTTCCGGGGGAAACCCCCGCCCCTTCCCCCACACCAACCCCCGCGCGCGCCCCGCGCAATCTCACTTTCCGTAGGGTTCTCATTCTGTTCCTCCCTTTTCCACCTGGTCCCCCAAAGGGGCCCCACCCCCGCTCCTTTCCCATAGGTAATCTACCACCAAGAAGTGCATTCCCCGCCAGCCTATCAGTCTGTCCATTCCCCCCCCCCCCCCCCCCCCCACTCCCGCATGGCCAGGGTAAAGAAATCCATTCAGTTCTCACGAAATGTGACCTAGAAGCAGGATAACCCCGTGTTCGATAGCGGCTGCCAAGCAGCCCTCTTTGCATTGATTTCGATCGTTTGGGTGTCAGTCGTTTAGAAAAAAATGGCAAACTACCGAACTAGCATTGCCCAGTGAATCGCAAAAACCCAAAACATATGGTGCTGATTACAAACATCCTGTGAAGGATATGAAATCAATCAATCCGGATCGTCTCCACAATGAAGGTTGGGTTTCAATGGATCCCAACAAGTATGTCTCCGCCCCGACACGGTTGCGGGCTAAGGGCTGCGAACGCGGTTTGGGGCCGTATACCGGGGTTTGAACACAGCAGTGCTGCTTTTTTGAAAAAGGTATAGGTGCCGGTCGTCAGAAAGCAATGGCAAACTACTGTACGTAAAATTTGCCCAGGGGAAAAAAATTTTCACCGGAAACAGCCAAAAAAAAAAAAATTTTGGGGTTTTT
>JACEFZ010010860.1:483138-521297 GCA_014155875.1 Cepaea nemoralis | reverse complement strand
TATATCAGGTCGCTATATATTTTTGTGTGCTGATAAAGACACGTTGAAATGATGACAATTTTTACTGCCTGGCCACGAATTCTCGTGAGAATTGCCCTACCCTGCTACGTATTTGTTAAGATATTTATTTATAGTTCTGGAATATATCTGTGGACTGATCGATAATCAGAGAAACGGCGTAAATGGGTGCTCCATAGGAGCAGCCTCGCCCGGTAGGAATAGTCATGCGCACCAGGTGACTCCAGACCGTCAACAGGCTACTAGGTGCAAAAGATTAATATAATTGAAAATAGGAACTTGGAATGTTAGAACAATGAATGCAGATGGAAAATTAGAAAACATCAAAAAAAGAAATGGAGAGAGAGAAGATTAACATATTATGAATATCGGAAACGAGATGGAAAGGAGCAGGGATAAGGACAAGAGAGGATTGTAAGATTATTTACTCAGGGGAGAAGAACAGCAAAGAGGTTAGTTAGTTAGTCTTTCCTCTTGAGCCTAAGGCGGCGGCATAGGGCAGAAGTCCTGACTCTCCATGCTTGGCGGTTCACTGCTACCTGTTGTAGATCTTGGATATTTACTTGGCCATTGAATGAGCCTTCTCTAATGATGGTTCTACGCAGGGTCTCTCTTGATCTTCCCAGTTTTCTTTTCCCTACCGGTGACCATATGAGGGCTTGGTAGGGGAGTCTTGTCTTGTCCATTCTGATTACATGGCCGATGTAGTTCCTACGGCGTCTTCTTATGAAATTGGATACTGTATCTTGCTTAGTCTCTTGTCTTACTTGCGTATTGTTCTGAAGTCTGTCCAGTGGATGTTTAGACGTCGTCTAAGACATTTGTTCTCAAAATTATCTAATTTTTATCTAAAGCTACCGTTGATTTCCAACTTTCACATCCATACTTTAACACTGGAATCACACAAGAGTTGAAGATTTTAAGTTTTGTGTGTTTGCTGAGTGTCTTTGACTTCCAGATGTTTGACAGTTTATTGAAGACACCAGATGCCAGTGCGATTCTAGATGATATTTCTGGTGTTGAGTCCCCTGTAGATGTCATTTTGCTTCCTAGGTATGTGAAGCTGTTGACTTTTTCAAGAACGTAGCTGTTCAATTTGGTGTCATCTGAACTGTTGGTAAGATCAATAGTCTTTGTTTTTGTGGTGTTAATTTGGAGACCAATTTGCCCTGAAACATTTTGGAGGTTGTTTATTTTCTCTTGGGCATCCAGGTGTGTTGAACTCAAAAGTACTATGTCGTCGGCAAAGTCCAGGTCTTCTAGAATTTTGTCAACCCAATGGATACCCATATTTGTGTTGTTTGTGCATTTGCGCATGACCCAATCGATAGCTATTCCAAAGAGCATCAGTGATAAGGAGTAGTCATTATATTAGATAAGCAAACATCAAATTCTGTCAAAGGATATCGGGCTGTGTCAGACAGAGTTCAATTAGTAAAATTAAACGGAAGACCTTTTAAAATAAATGTCATTCAAGTATATGCCCCAACAAGTGAATGCAGTGAAGAAAGTATAGAGGAATTTTATAATAACATGGAGTCTGCTTTGAAGAACTGTAAAAAATCAGAAATAAATATCATAATGGGTGATTTCAACGCAAAAATAGGAAAGCAAAGCGATGGATGCAGTGTAGGCAACCATGGTTTGGGATAGAGAAATGAAAGAGGATACAGACTTGTAAAATGGGCAAAAGAACAAGAAATGGTTGTAGAAAACACCTAGGTTTAAACAGCATCCTAGAAGATTATGGACAAGGAGGAGTCCAGACAGCAGGATTAAAAACTAGATAGAATACATCCTGATTAGCAAAAGGTTTCGAAATGCGTTAACAGTCGTAAAAACAGTTACAAATGCAGACTGTTACAGTGATCACAGATTAATTACAGGCACATTAAGGGTAAAGTTAAAGAAAGTCGAGTATACAGCAGGAAACCCTAAATATGACTTTTGCAAATTGAAAACTGATAAAGAAATGCAAGATAATTTTAACATAGAAGTAAAGAACAAATTTGATTTATTGTCTGATCTAGAGATCCTATTTCAAAATGTAGATGATCAATGGGAAATGCTGAAGAATTCAATCAGTTGTGCAGCAGAAAAAAATCTATTCTAAAAGTAAAGAAAGTGGGTCGTAAGACACGGATGACTGAAGAAATCTTACAACTAATGGAAACAAGAAGACAGAACAAAAATAATCCTGCCAAATATGAAGAAATTCACAGAAAAGTCAGAACCTTATGTAAGGAGACAAAAGAAATATGGCTTGAGAAAAATTGCAGAGAAATTGAAAAACAACACAACAGTAAAAATGCGAAACTAATGCACAAAAGAATTCAGGAGCTTACTAATTCAAAGAACACTTACATCAGCAGGCTGCCTAAAGACAAAAGATGGAAGAGTCATAATAGAAAAAGATCAGATCTTACATGTATGGTCAGATTACATGAAAAACCTTTATGACGATAATAGAGACGAACAGTATAATGTTCAAAATAATAATGAAGGACCAGCAATTTTGAAGATGGAGGGTCAGAATGCTCTTGACCATATGAAATCTGGCAAGACCCCCGGTTCAGACAGCGTCACAACAGAAATGATTAATGCTTTAGAAGAATATGGAATAGATAAAGTTACCAGTCTGCTTAATACAATATATGATACTGAGTTATGTAATTCTGTATTTATTGCAATCCCAAAGAAATCAGGAGCCTTGGAGTGTGGTCAACATCGAACAATTAGTATAATGAGTCACATCACGAAGATTTTGCTAAGAATTATCATGCAAAGAGTTAGGAGGAAAATACAACCTGAAATAAGAGAAGAACAATGTGGGTTTGTAGAAGGCAAGGGTACAGTAAATGCTGTATATATACTGAGAACCGTAGTCGAAACGTTCTATAGAAGTAAACAAAGATCTGCACCTTTGCTTTATTGACTACACAAAGGCTTTCGATAAAGTGAGACATGTCAACATGATAAGGATGCTTGAAGATCTACAAATTGACGGAAAAGATCTTAGACTTGTAAAAAACATATATTGGAAACAACAAGCTGCCATAAGAGTTGATAATGAAGTAAGCCAATATCAGCCTATTAAGAGAGGTGTGAGACAGGGATGTGTAATATCTCCGGATCTGTTTTCCCTGTACAGTGAAAGCATTTTCCAGTGGTTCTCAACCTTTTTTGGCCCGTGCCCCCCTTCACCATATTTTCAGAACGTCATCCCCCCCCCCCCTTTCGTATTTCCTACCTAAAAATTTGGCCCGTGCTCCCCTTCACCATATTTTCAGAACGCCATTCCCCCACCTTTCGTATTTCCTACCTAAAAATTCCCCCCTTCTCGCCCCTACATAGTATACGTAATAATGGAAACACATACTAAAACAAGTCTAGACGTCCACATAAAACGTGATTTGTGGGCCTACTTACTTTATAAAATAAATTTTAGAAGGGTGAGACGTACAGAACCGTAAAGTATGAAGGGAAAAACAAGATCAAGTAATCGGTTCGTGTATTAACGTGATCTTGAAATAATCTTCATTCCCCCCTGGAAACCCCAAAATTCCCCCCTGGGGGGTGGGGGGAGGGGAATTCCCCACCGGTTGAGAACCACTGGTATTTTCAGAAATATTGAAGATATGGAAGGAATCAACATTGGGGGACGATGCATCAATAACATTAGATATGCAGATTATACAGTCTTGATTGCAGACAATGAACAGTACCTGCAAAATTTAGTAGATGCGGTTGTTACACACAGTGAACAACTAGGGTTAGAATTAAATTGTAAAAAGACACAGATTATGGTCGTCACTAGGAAGAACGAAATACCACAATGTAATATACAAGTAAATGGGAATATTCTTCAACAAGTGAATAGGTACAATTATCTCGGAACAGTAATAACATCTGATGGGAGATGCCTTGAAGAGATTAGAACAAGAATCGCCATGGCAAAAGTAGCCGTTAGCAAGATGAAAAACATATTGACCAATAAAAAGATGTCAATTGAAACGAGAAAAAGAGTGTTGAGATGCTACATAGAACCTGTACTTTTATATGGATGTGAAGCTTGGACAATGAGCAGGTCAGGCTGAAGAACATCTGATGGCTGTAGAAATGTGGTTTCTGAGGAAAATGCAAAGAATACCATGGACAGCCAGAAAGACCAATGAACAAGTCCTTCAAGAAACAAATGAAGATCGTAAACTGATTAGAGACATTAGACGTTGACAGTCACAATTTTGTGGGCATGTTATGAGAAGAAATGATTTGGAGAACTTGGTGACAACTGGTAAGATCGAGGGGAACACATCAAGGGGAAGACCTAGAAGCAAGTACCTGGATGGCCTGGCCTTGTGGCATGGTCGAGACAGAAACACGGAGCTGATTTACGACTCTGGTGATCGAGTGAGATGGCAGAACATGACCTCCCACGCTTACCGGCATGGCACATGATGGATGGATGGAATACATAAGGTTGTATATATGTTTGTATGCTGACAAAGACGTTCTAACCGAAACATCCATTCCGTCATTTATTATTGTGCTCTGGTCCATTAAACTTTCCGGTGTTGTTGATTTAATCATTACTTCCAGCGTAAGTTTCCGGCCCTGATTCCCCACAACTCTTACGTGATGACTCATACTTCACGCGTGTTTCTGGCTTCACGCCTAAATACATCTCCAGCTTGTGTGTATTCTTTAACTTCACAGCTCTTGCAGTCCTGGTTGCTTCACTGTGAAGAAAAGGCTGGACAGAAAAACCACTGCAGGAGATCCTCCTCTTGAAACGTCAAGCATTCTTTGCCCACATTGTCACAGAACATTTCGAGCCAAAATAGGCCTTATCAGCTATCTTAGAACTCACGGCTCCATACTTTCAACCCCACTGGATGAAATAAATGGTCATCATCATTCTTGATGGACAAATAACATTCTTTAAATTGTAATTCACTGATAATGACGTTTGATGCACAGATCAAATAGAAAAAGTCCCGTAGAACCTGCCCTGGGTGTGTGAAATGTTAGAACCTGCACATTTTACTGGCTTAGTTCACAGAGTCTTGTTTGCCAGTCCTTCTCTCCCTTAGAGAACGTCGAGAGCTGGTATCAATCTCTTTTTCGACCATTATGCCATTGTCTTAACCGTTACACCAAAGCGCCCGATAATGCATGGATATGTTGACTTCTCGTCCTTGACTTGGGGACGTAAACTACAAGCACCTCGGAAGACGGAATGGGTTCGCCTGAAGGCGAGGGACACTGGTAATAGGGAAAGCTACTCCAGGCGCAAAAATGAGTCCAATGTACTAGAAGTAGAAGGAACTGTATGGACTACGTTTGAGTTCAACGCGAACAACGAGGAAATGTTGTTTTACCCTTTTTCAGGATCATAACACCTAACTTCGCTTGTGCTTGAACTTCCGGTGCGATGATGGCAGAGTAGGGGGATCGCTCCGTACACTGGTGAGTTGGATTTCAACTATGAATTCTCGATTAGAAAGCAATGGCAAACACCTGAACATACACTTGAACAGAAATGCAAACTGGGGTAGGGGTTGATCGCAACGTCCTTTAATATTGTACTCTTCTTCTTAGTCTGATACATTGGATCTCCCTGATAACACCGTCGGGATTACCTCCGTCATTACGATTACTACTGTGTTTCCCCGAAATTAAGACCTACCCATAAAATATGCCTTTGCACGATTTTTCCCTACCCCTAAAATAAGCCCCAGTTAAGATCGTTAGCTAGAATGAAGTTATTAAAGTGTACTTGCATTCAAGTACTTTTTTAATGGCATCAACTTCTCTAAATACCAAATCTCCAATACGATTGCCCTTGGATGAAACTGCAGTGTTTATAAGCCTATCATCTCAAACGACAATTGATCAGACGGAATTCTGGACTTGGAGAGTTATGATGATGTTCCACAAGAAGATGACGTGGCTGTATTTGTATAAATGTAGAATTTTGTAGATGAATAAATGTAGATTACGTGTGATCTATTTGCAGACGACTGTATTATATATTTTAGTCAAGAGAACCATAGTGAATTAGAGAATTCTTTATAAAAATAATTCCATAATCTTACTTACTATATTGAGCATTGAAAACGGCATGCAAATTAACATCGACAAAACCAAATCTATATTTATATCGACCAGACCAAAGCTACAGACACTAGCCATAACTGGGGCACCGATCAAACTCCGCATGGACATGTTACCTAGGGACGCAGAGGTGTTTCCAAGGCACTAGGCCAGGTTTTATACTGGCCAAGACCTACTAACACGTCCTAGTCGTACGTCCTGGGCAACAGGTCCCTTAGGGGTCCTAGCTAACGTAGTAGAAACGCTGATTCTTCCGACATCGGAGAGTATCTGCCTGCACGGCGAGGATTCACCAGCGTGCACACCAATAAGCCAGACATGGGACAACGGATACTGACGCAAACCTCAGTCCGGTATGACATCTTAATGATGTTGGACAACAGGATGTCTTCATCCGACATACAGGACTTCACGCTGGAGTTCACAGCCAGCGAACGCAAGCAAGCAAGCACGTGTTACCTACAGTTTATGTAAATGAACATAAAACATTAGGTCTTTTAATTGACAGACACTTAAACTGGGGCTGTCATATTCACGTCTTTACCAAGAAAATTGCACAAAAAGTTTACCAACTTGCTAAAATCCAGCACTTCCTGGGCGAAAGCGCACGAAAAATATTCTATACATCCTATATCCAATCACATCTCGATTATTGTTCCACAGTCTGGGATGGTTGACCTAAATCTAATATGAAACGACTGTGTTCTCTTCACAACCCTGATAAACGACTAGTTTCTGACGCAAAGCACGTTGAAAGTAATAATTTATGCAGTCATCTAAGGCTTCTACGACTTCGAAAACGTTTCCTTTTTTAACAAAGCCAAATTAGTGAATAAAATGATATCTCAAAATACCCCAGAGTATCTTCTACCGTTAATTTAATCTCATGCAATGAACAGCAAGCTCTTGAATTTATTACATGTTCCAAAGCCTAGATTAGACTTACACAAAATATGTTTTTCCAAATTCTAGTGCTAACTTATGGAATGACCTTCCACCAGATCTGAAAACTCCAATGAGTCCCTACACATTCAGCCGAAAAATATTTCAATACTTACTACATACCGACTATATGCCTCCATAATTCACATACTGGTACCATTTATCATTACTACTGACAATAAAAACTAAGATGTGTACATTGGTGTATTGTTACAGATTGTAAGTGAGAAAAGAGAGTTGAACGTTTCTCTGCAATATGCTATTCCATATTTATTGTATATCCTCATCTTTCATATTAACATAATTTTCACTTGTACAATATTAAAACTTTATGGTAGGGTGTGGGTGGATGTGTATGTGGGTATGTGTGGGTTGGTATACGTGTGGAAGAATGTGTGTGGGTGGGGTATGTTTGTGGGTGTGTTTGTTTGGTGTGTTTGTTTGGTGTGTTTGTATCGGTATGAAGGTGGGTATGGGTGTGCAGGTGAGTGTGTGGGTGGGTATGTGAGTGTAAGTGAGAAAATAGAGTTGAACGCATATGGTGTTTATGGGTGGGGATGTGTGTATAGGTGGGGGTGTGTAGTTGAGAGGTGTGTATATGGGTGGGTGTGTTTGTGTGGGTATCTGTATGGTTGGGGTGTGGTTAGATCTAAGTGGGTGGGCGTGGATGTCGTTAGTCGCATAGTTTTGTACACCAATCGGCACTCGACGGGTGATATGATCTCTATCACGCCAGCCTCCTACACCTTCCATGTCATTTCTAGGTACCCAGTTTTGGCTCAGTCCATCTGGGCAACCAGGCCAATTTGTTAAACTCCACCCTAATGAGGTTCGAAATCATGACCTCGGAGCTGGCAGCTCCAGCTCTACCGCGGCTCCCTGTCAAGTGTGTGTGTCTTTATTTAAATGTTCCATATCCCATACAGGGCGTTGCAGTCAACATCAGCATTTTTCAGCTGCTGTTAATGTATTAGACAAGTTTTACTTTCAGTAGTTTGCCATTGATTTCTGAACGACCAGCTCACATAGCCTCTATGTTACCAGGGCGGCGCAAACCGCTGCCGATTCTCGCAGCTGTTGTTTTCCGCACATGGATATACGGGATTACGAACAATGTCGTTAACTCCTTGGCCAGGGAGACCGGCTGTGAAATGTTAGGCATTCACATATTACAGGCTGTACCATATGAGGTGGCCAGTTATCTTTCTAATCACCAACTAGTCTTCATATAATTGCAAGCTTTTTGAACATTATCTCAGTGTAGACCACTTTACAACAAAATCCTAGCATACTAAGCATTCTTCTATTTTGCTGTACGGTTTACGTCAATTAGAGTTATCAATAAGAAGTGCTAAAATTCGAGAAAGTTGACCGGGTTTTATCCCATCTGGCTGAGTCTCTCTCCACAGAATTGCATGTCCCTGGTCGAAAGCATCGCACAAAGCTACCACTCCGCTGTTTCAGTGATGGACATCAGAGGTCTCTGGAAAAGGACACTTGTGTTCTGAACGAAGCTGTCGGGAGAAAACACCCTAACACCTTCAAACCGCCAGATAGATGTCTTAATTACTTCGCCACCGAGAGGCCTCTCCTCCTCCTCCCCTCTCTCTCCCCCTCTCTCTCCCCTCTCTTTCTCTCCCAGTTTAGCCTTATTCATTATCTAATCTCATATCATCTCGTTCCTCTTGTACCTTGCGTGTTGCCCATGCAGCTTTATCCCTATCGCGGCTTGTCTAATTTACTCCGGAGTAAAGGTAACACCAATATGTCTGGAACAAGACAAACTGCAGAAGCTGCCAGATGGGCAAAGCAATGCTCTAACTGTACGTGTGTCGGAGCTTCCATCCTAGACCAGTTGCCAAACAAGGCTTAGGGCGTGGTCTGCCTTGCCATGATATTTAGTCTTAAGGTTGCATTTCCTCGAACTAAGGCAAGGATTGCACCCTCCAGTTGCGCTCCTCGCTCGTAGTAATAGTAGTAGTTGTAGTCGTAGCAGTAGTAGCAGCTGCAGTAGTCAGATATGACTGAGCTACCGTATGACAGTAGACGGTACTACCTGCTTTCTGTCAGCGCCGAATGTTGGGCGGCGCTCACCAAACCCGACACCCCACATTTTGCCAAAGGCTTCGGGCGGAAGAGCACAATTGGGAGGGTACAAGCCTTATCCTGGTGCGAGGAAATGCAACCCAAAGACAAAATGTCACGGCAGACCAGGCCCAAAACCTTGGTTGGCAGCTGGTCTAGGATCGAAGCTCCGACTGGCGGACAGCTAGAGAATTGGTTTGCTGATCCGGCAGCGTCTGCAGCTTGTCTTTTTCTAGATATATAGGTGTTACTTTTCCTCTGGAGTGAGCTAGGCAGGCCGAGAGAGGGATCATGCTGCATGGGCAACACATGGTCTCTATATTTTAGCCCAGGGTTTGTGCTATGGAGAGGCAATAACTCCACCCCTGGTCTTAACCGGTTTCGGAATCATTTGGAGCAAGTCGCCGCTGAACGTGTTGCATGGAGGGCAACTATCAGAAATCGAATAAAGACAAAGGAGAAAATGATTGCAGATAAAGCACACACTAGAGCGTGAGAGACGTAAGATGGTGCATGATGGTGGAAGTCCATTCTGAGTACATGGCCGATGTAGTTCCAACGACGTTTTCTTATAAACTTGAATACAATGTCTTGCTTAGTCTCTTGTCTTATTTGCGCATTGGTTCTGAAATCTGTCCAGTGGAGGTTTAGAATTCTTCTAAGACATTTGTTCTCAAAATTGTCTAACTTTTTATCTAAAGCTACCGTTGATTTCCAACTCTCACATCCATACGTTAGCACTGGAATCACACAAGAGTTGAAGATTTTAAGTATCGTATGTTTGCTGAGTGTCTTTGACTTCCAGATTTTTGACAGTTTATTAGTTAGTCAGTTAGTCGACAGATCATCCTCGTTGCACATCGAACCATTCAGTCCATAAGTGCTCGGATCCCCTCCTCAGCAAATCCCGCAGCGTGTAGCGGCTAACGACGCCAGTTCTGTGTTGGTTTATCAATCTTCTTTGGCTTCCTGCGTAGTGTTCTTGTTTGGCCACCCCTCTTTTAATTTGCTGCTCCCGCAATCTGGCCATTGTTGTCGATTCACAGTCATCACTTGGTTCTCGCAAAAGTCTCACTTCTCGTATGAAGGCACCAAATGCCAGTGTGATTCTAGATAATATTTCTGGCGTTGAGTCCCCTGTAGATGTCATTTTGCTTCCTAGATATGTAAAGCTGTTGACTTTTTCAAGAACATTTTTCTCCCCCGCGTTTCCATCCTGACTCAGGATATTGCGGTCAACATCAGCATCTTTCAGCTGTATGTTGATTCCTAGGCTAGATTACGCTCATCAGCACGCCACGACTTTCTGAGCGACCGGCTCCATACTCTCATAAGTCACTGGTGCGACTAGAACCGCTTCCAATTCTCGTGCACTCACGTCAACTACGAGAGTATTCGGGATTATAGGAGAAAGCTGCTAACCCCTCGGCCAGGGAGCCGGCTTTTTTCAAGAACATGGTTGTTTAATTTGGTGTCGTCTGAACTGTTGGTAAGATCAATAGTTTGTGTTTTTGCAGTGTTAATTTGGAGACAAATTTTTCCTGAAGCATTTTGGAGATGGTTAATATAGCATAGCAGGTCTTTAAATGGTCACTACTCTCACCAAGGCCCGTAGTCAACTGTCTCCATCTCTTGCTAATTCTCCTGCTTCGTGCTGCCTCGTGTGGCAGGTGTCAGCAATCTCCTGCCTCTATCTCCATGCTGGTTGACCCCTGCATCAACTTACAGGAACCATACCTTCCATCATTGTTCTTTTCAAACCTATTGTTTACTTTTAGTTAGTAAGTTAGTTAGTCGCGGTTCCAGCTTCACAGCAAAGGGTCGCCCCATTATGCTCAGTTCCTGTAGCCAGTGGATATCACACTAAATGCTCCTCATTGCCCCATGTGAAAAGTGGAACAGACATAAGTCTCGACAAACCAACAGCCCGCACAGGTATACTATGCATAATGCCGCTGCCAGAATGCCAACACAAAAGTCATCCACGAAAAATACAGTTCATCGTCAATGGAAGTGACAGTCACTATAAAACGTGTAATATAGCCAAAGAAATTCAGCTCTCGAAACTAGTGTATGAGCCTGTTTTCTTGAATGTTCACATCTGAAAGAATGTCATTATTTGTTTGTTTGTTTGTTTGTTCTTCTTTTTCTTGGTCCAAGATATTCTAAAGAAGTGGTTGGAGGAAGCAGTCACACGACTTTCCGTTGGCTGGACAACAAACAGCATACGCATGTCGTAATTGTAACGGACTCACAGAGTATGATGAGAAATGTAGAAGACACGCATGCTTCTGGAAAATTGACAGGCTTGAATTTAATGATTACAAATAGAAACGTATGAACGAAGAGAAGAAGGGCAGAATGTTAGGCGTGCATGCAATTATAACAATGTGAAAATACAGTCTCTGTGTTCGTTCATTCGTCCTTTCAGATAAACGTCTTAGAATGATCTGATGCACATTTTTATGAAAGCTGCTCAACACGCACGCACACAAAATCCTCCCTCTGCTGCGGATTGAAATCTGATCACTATCTTCTCACGCATGTGCATTAACATATATACCTTCGCGGCTCTGCTCTCTCTCTCTCTCTCTCTCTCTCTCTCTCTCTCTCTCTCTCTCTCTCTCTCTCACACACACACACACACACACACTCTCTCTCTCTCTCTCTCTCTTTCTCTCTCTCTCTCTCTCTCTCACACACACACTCTCTCTCTATTTCTCTCTCTATCTATTTCTATTCTTTTGTACACTCTCCCTTTCTCTCCGTCTCTCTCTCTCCCCCTCGATATATATATATATATATATATATATGTGTGTGTGTGTGTGTGTGTGCGTGCGTGCGTGCGTGCGTGTGTGTATGTGTATGTGTCAAACAACCTTACGCGTACATATAGAGACAGACAGTCATACATACCCACACTCACACATACACAGGAACACGCGCAAGTATGCACTCATCCACGCATACACGCGTGCATACTTACACATGTACACACATACACATGGACACGCACAAGTATGCACACATCCACGCATACACGCGCGCATATGTACACATGTACACACATAACAAGAGGCTGCAGCAAATGGTTACATTTATTTATTTTCCAGACTGTTGATTTGTTTATCAACTCACAATCATAACTTATTTATTTAAAGTGATAAGTTGAACAACTTAGGTGATAGCTTTCTGATAATCTTGTTTAATGTCGATTGAAATACCTACCACCTTCTTTCAGACTGGCCTGATTAAAATGTTAAATTAACTACATTCGTACACAACCGACTACAAACACGTGTAGCTGATGTTAGTAGTGTCGATCCCCTGCGAATAAATACTAACTAACGAAAAACTTTATTTTCAAACGGTCACAAACTGGGGATGTAGGCCCGCCTTACATTCCGCCCTTCCAATCACTAATGTTTCGTATGTCATTTAACTATTTTGCATGTTACATTCACATAGGGAAAAAAAAAACATTGTCAAATGAAAGTTGTGAACATAAACAATGAATATTACCATGTTATGGGAAAAGCAGGCAGCCAGACACACTTACACGTCACATGCATAAACACATACATAGATAACTGCATGCATACTTACATCATTTACCCGAACTCTCACAGTTATGCGTTATGCACCGACTCAATAACACACACATACTCACTCCCTCGCATACGCATATACTCACTCACAATCATGAACTCACTAACAACCGTTTACTGATACATACATACTCTCTCTTTTCCATCTCTCTCTCTCTCTCTCTCTCTCTCTCTCTCTCTCTCTCTCTCTCTCTGAGAGTGGTTGATGGATGAGTACGTAAGTGGGTGGATGTGTGTGAGAGATGAGTGTATGGGTGGGGGAGGTGTGTAGTTGTGAGAAGATGTGTGTGAGCGGCGGATGTGTGTGGGTGGGGTATATGTGGGTGGCGGGGTGTGTGAGGGTGGGAGGTGTGTGTTTTTGGGTTATGGGTGGGGGATATGTGTGGGCAGGTGGGGAGATGTGTTTATGGGTGGGGATGTGTGTATAGGTGGGGATGTGTAGTTGAGAGGTGGCGAATATTGGGTGGGTGAGTGGGTGTAGGTTAGCTGATGTGTGTGTGGGTGGGTGGGGAAAATTTTGAGAGTGCGGGATATGTGTGTGGATAGGTGCGGGATGTGTGGGTTGGCTGGGGTATGTGTGTGTGTGGCTTCTTCTTCTTCTTCTTCTTCTTCTTCTTCTTCTTCTTCTTCTTCTTCTTCTTCTTCTTCTTCTTCTTCTTCTTCTTCTTCTTCTTCTCTTCTTCTTCTTCTTCTTCTTCTTCTTCTTCTTCTTCTTCTTCTTCTCCTCCTCCTCCTCCTCCTCTTCTTCTTCTTCTTCTTCTTCTTCTTCTTCTTCTTCTTCTTCTTCTTCTTCTTCTTCTTCTTCTTCTTCTTCTTCTTCTTCTTCTTCTTCTTCTTCTTCTTCTTCTTCTTCTTCTTCTTCTTCTTCTTCTTCTTCTTCTTCTCTTCTTCTTCCTTCCTTCTTCCTCCTCCTCTTCTTCTTCTTCTTCTTCTTCTTCTTCTTCTTCTTCTTCTTCTTCTTCTTCTTCTTCTTCTTCTTCTTCTTCTTCTTCTTCTTCTTCTTCTTCTTCTTCTTCTTCTTCTTCTTCTTCTTCTTCTTCTTCTTCTTCTTCTTCTTCTTCTTCTTCTTCTTCTTCTTCTTCTTCTTCTTCTTCTTCTTCTTCTTCTTCTTCTTCTTCTTCTTCTTCTTCTTCTTCTTCTTCTTCTTCTTCTTCTTCTTCTTCTTCTTCTTCTTCTTCTTCTTCTTCTTCTTCTTCTTCTTCTTCTTCTTCTTCTTCTTCTTCTTCTTCTTCTTCTTCTTCTTCTTCTTCTTCTTCTTCTTCTTCTTCTTGGTGTGTGAGGATGTGTGTGTGGGTGGGGAAATGTGTGTGGGTGGGGGATCAGTGGGTGGGTGGCGGCATGTATGTTTGCCTGGTTCTGTGTGAGTGCGTGGAGGTATGTGTGGGTGGGTGGGGGAGGTTTGGTGGGTGGGGGATGTGTTGGTGGCTGCGGGATATGAGGGTGGATGGGGGAGGTGTCTCACAACATTGCAATATGCACTGTTTATGTTTACAACTTTCATTTGACAATGTTTTGTTTTTGTTTTCTCATGTGAATGTATCATGCGTAATATGCATTGTTTATGCTTACAAAATCCATTTGACAATGTTTTTTTTCCCCTATGTTAATGTAACATGCACATTTGATGAATGAAAGATGAGTGATTGAAAGGGCCGAATGTAAGACGGGCCTGCGTGCCCAATTTGTTACCCTTTTAAAATAAAGTTCGTTCGTTCGTTCGTTCTATCTCTATCTCTCTCTCTCTCTCTCTCTCTCTCTCTCTCTCTCTCTCTCTCTCTCTCTCTCTCTCTCTCTCTCTCTCTCTCTCTCTCTCTCTCTCTCTCTCTCTCTCGGGGTCTACCTCATGATTTGAAGCTTGTCTTTTGATTGGGCAACCATCTGGAGATCAGCGTACATGTAACCATGTGTGAAAGGAAATACGGGTGCCTGACTTCCGATCGCCAACATGGTGGTTAGGCGTTGAGCCGTTAAGGCCTGTGGCGTGTTTATGCTTGTGGCTACGGTTTGCAATCGCATTTTTCTCATGTTGGACTGGTAGTACATGGTTCCGTCGCTCTGCTACTGAGTGAGTGAGTGGGCGACACCGCGAGCTGTGAAATTCGCGTGGAATGCTTTTCCATCTGTCCTGTACAGTGAACTGTATGTTCGGAACAATGGCTACCGGCGGTTTCTGAATTGACTGTTTTGCCCTTTTGGTTCACGAGTGCATTTTTCGGGAGACTCCTGGGAGTCGGCGCTGAAGCTGCGGAGTTCGTGCTTTGTGCGGCACTTTCGGCGGGTCGCCCTGCGGAAAGAGACCGAGCCATGTGAGAAAACCCGGGTAAATGAGGTCTTTCTGGTGACTGCCGAGTCCATCGACGATCAACTGTGGTATTCGTGGATGAATTTTTTGTTGACATTCTGACGGCGGCATTATGCACAGTGTACCTGTGCGGGCTTGTTGGACAGTGGGGAGCTTTTTGTGTGATATTCGCTGGCACGGGAATGGAGCATAATGGGGCCGACCCGTTGCCGTGAAGTTGGAACCTCGACTGACTAACTAACTAACTAAATATGGGTGCCTGCTCTAGAACTGATAGCGAAAAAGACATGAATGCAAAATATAAACAGGAAGCTCGGGGAAAGGGAAGAAATACACACACATACTCACACACACACACACACACACACACACACACACACACACACACACACACACACACACACACACACACACACACGCTCGCACATACACATGTACACACACTCTCTCTGTCTCTGTCTGTCTGTCTGTCTGTCTGTCTCTCTCTCTCTCTCTCTCTCTCTCTCTCTCTCTCTCTCTCTCTCTCTCTCTCTTTCTCTCTTAGAAGGGCCGAATGTAAGACGGGTCTGCGTACCCAATTTGTGACCATTTGAAAATAAATAAAGTTCAAAATCTCTCTCACTCACTCTCACGTCCATATATACTCATTCTTACATACAACAAGACACACATACACTCCTTCCCATACTCACATAGTCAACACATATAGACTTTCCCACACTCAAATACACAAATACTCATACAGTCGTATATCTCGTACATCCACACAATCACACACCCATACACACTTCCTTAAATACACGCGCATATACCCACTCACTATTTTAAACACTAAGTCATCCACTCATTCAATCTCTCTCTGTCTCTCTCTGTCTGTCTGTCTGTCTGTCTGTCTGTCTGTCTGTCTGTCTGTCTGTCTCTCTCTCTCTCTCTCTCTCTCTCGCTCTCTCTTACATATTGGTGTTGCCCAGATGGACTGAGCCTAAACTGGGTACCTAGAAATGACACGGAAGGTGTAGGAGGCTGGCGTGATAGAGATCATATCACCCGTCGAGTGCCGATTGGTGTACAAAACTATGCGACTAGCGACATCCACACCCACCCACTTAGATCTAACCACACCCCAACCATACAGATACCCACACAAACACACCCACCCATATACACGTATGCGTTCAACTCTCTTTTCTCACTTACACTCACATACCCACCCACACACTCACCTGCACACCCATACCCACCTTCATACCGATACAAAACCACCAAACAAACACACCCACAAACATACACCCAAAACTATGCGACTAGCACCATATGCCCAAGTCGCCACCAGCCGGCTGACGGTGCTCTTCACTTGATCTGTTTGAATTTCACATGGCAACAACAGTAGTTTTATAGGACGGCCTGTACACACACACACACGCACACACACACACACACACGCACACACGCACACACGTACATGCACACTTACGCACGCACGCGCACATACAGAAAGATGCTCACTCACATTCGTATATCTTTGCCTTTCCCATCTAGTCAGGTCTCCATGAGTCTCTCGTTACTTGCACATTTATTTTACAGTTTGGCGTCGTGGACAATTTCATCACCACCTTTTTCATTGGGTTAAAAAAAAAAACATTCCTGAAATGCAATGAATGTCAACGAATATACAATTTCATGTATTTCACATCTTTCATCGGACTTCTTGGAAAGTCGGTCAGCTCCACTCAATATATATATATATATATTCTTCTTTTTCCTATTTATGTTTTCCCCTTTCAATGCTTATATTTTTAGACTCCTTCGAAAAAGAGACGACGCTTCGATGAAGGGGTTACGAACGCAATTCGCCATCCTGTTTACCGCGTTCGAAACACAGCTGTGGGTGACTGAAGAAGACCGCCTTGCGCTGGTTTCAAACGCTGGTATGAATGTCGGTCGTTCAGAAAGCAATGTGGAACTACTGAACGTAAACTCGCCAAGAAATCACAAATAGAAACACACCCACACACACACGCGCGCGCGCGCGCCACTTGGTTATGCAACTAACTTCAGTATAAGCAGATTTCTGAGCAGATGACCGAGGGCGTACATATACCCAATGAAATCTCGCGAGTGCATTACATTCCAGTACATGTGTTCACTATGTATAAACCAGGAACTATGTTACATGTTAACAACAATTTTAAGGAATGAATATGTATAAACCATGTTTAAACAATGAACTTTGTTACATGTTAATAAGTTCACGTAATGACTGTATATTCCCCATGAGCTGTGTTACGTGTTAGCAACAATTTCAAGGAATTAGCACGTATTCACTATGAACTGTGGTACATGTGAACAATAATTTCAAAGAATGAACATATATTCCCCATGAACTGTGGTACATGTTAACAAATATTCTAAGGGTGGAACATGTATTCACGTTATACATAAACTATAAACTGTGTTAATGTTAACATAATTAGCCTGACTAAACGTAATAAGTATGACTAATATTATGCTTTGCATGATATATACGGAAAGTAGACGATCACACATAATGTGTTGATGTATTTATAATCGGTACAACTAATCCGGAACATTCATAGTATATAATGTTGAAGAGATTAGAGCAAGAATCGCTATGGCAAAAGTCGTCTTGTGCAAGATGCAAAACATACTGACCAATAAAAGGGTGCCAATTGCAACGAGAAAAAGAGTGTTGAGGTGCTACATAGAACCTGCACTTGTGTATGGATGTGAAACGTGGACACTGAGCAGACAATCTGGGAAATATCTATTGGCTGTGAAAATATGGTTTTTGAGGAAAATGCAAAGAATACCATGGAAAAACAGAAAAACCAATAACCAAGTCCTACAAGAAGCAAATGAAAACCATAAACTGGTTAGAGAAATTAGAGGTAGAATATCAAGATTTTTGGAACAGGTTATGAGAAGAAATAAACCGGAGGCCTTGGTGACAGCTAGCAAGATTGAATGCAAAAGAAACATGGGATGCAGAGTAGTAAATATCTAGATGGCTTGGCCACATAGCGTGATCGGGACTAGAACACAGAGCTGATCCACGACTTTGGTGATCGAGTGAGATGGCGAAACATGACCACCCACGTTATCGCCATGGCACATGATGATGGTGCGATAAGGGGGTATAAATCAGACAAATTATTATGTGTAATATTCTACTCTCCGTATTTATGAAACAACACAGTATGTGTGCTCTAGTATTCTCTGTATATATCATGCGACACATATGTGCTCTGGTATTCTCCATATGTATCAAGCGACACATTATATGTAATCTGGTATTCTCTGTATATATCAAGCGACACATTATATGTGATCTGGTATTCTCTGTATATATCAAGCGACACATTATATGTGATCTGGTATTCTCTGTATATATCAAGCGACACATTATATGTGACCTGGTATTCTCTGTATATATCAAGCGACACATTATATGTGATCTGGTAAACTCTGTATATATCAAGCGACACATTATATGTGATCTAGTATTCTCTGTATATATCATGCGACACATATGTGCTCTGGTATTCTCCATATATATCAAGCGACACATTATATGTGATCTGGTATTCTCTGTATATATCATGTGACACATTATATGTGACCTGGTATTCTCTGTATATATCATGTGACACATTATATGTGACCTGGTATTCTCTGTATATATCAAGCGACACATTATATGTGATCTAGTATTCTCTGTATATATCATGCGACACATATGTGCTCTGGTTTTCTCCATATATATCAAGCGACACATTATATGTGATCTGGTATTCTCTGTATATATCATGTGACACATTATATGTGACCTGGTATTCTCTGTATATATCAAGCGACACATTATATGTGATCTGGTATTCTCTGTATATATCATGTGACACATTATATGTGACCTGGTATTCTCTGTATATATCAAGCGACACATTATATGTGATCTGGTATTCTCTGTATATATCAAACGACACATATGTGCTCTGGTATTCTCCATATATATCAAGCGACACATTATATGTGATCTGGTAAACTCTGTATATATCAAGCGACACATTATATGTGACCTGGTATTCTCTGTATATATCAAACGACACATATGTGCTCTGGTATTCTCCATATATATCAAGCGACACATTATATGTGATCTGGTATTCTCTGTATATATCAAGTGACACATTATATGTGATCTGGTATTCTCTGTATATATCAAGCGACACATTATATGTTACCTGGTATTCTCCATATATATCAATCGAAACATATGTAATCTGGTATTTTCTGTATATATCAAGCGATACATGTTTGGTCTGGTATTCTCCGTATATATCAAGCGACACATTATATGCTTATTAGAGACGAAGATCTCTGTCTTCTTACAATTTAATTCTAACCCTAGTTGTTCACGGTGTACAAATACTGCATCTACTGAATGTTTCAGATCCTGTTCATTGTCTGCAATCAAGACTGTATCATCTGCATATCTTCCCCAATGTTATGTCCCCCAATGGCGATTCCTTTCATATCATCTAAATTTCTAAAGAAAACATGCATGTTCGCTGTATATGAAAAAAAAAATAAAAATCTGGAGACATTATACATCCTTGTCACACACATCTCTTAATGGGCTTATTTTGACCTACTTCATTATTAATCTTTATGGCAGCTTGTTGTTTCCAATATATGTTTTTCACAAGTCTAAGCTCTTTCCCATCAATGTGTTGATCTGCAAGCAACTGTATCATGTCGACATGTCTTACTTTATCGAAAGCAAAAGTCTTCGAGTAGTCAATGAAGCAACAATGTTGGTCTTTACGTCTATCGAAGGCTCCTAATTTCTTTGGGATTGCAATAAATATAGAATTATATAATTCAGGAGGCATATCTCTAGTATCATATATTGCGGTCAGTAGTCTGATGATGGAAGAAGGAATTAGCGTGGTTTAAGCTGGATTTAGATAAGGAAGAGGAACAAGAGATCACATACTCAACATGCGTTTAATAATAGAGAAGTGCAGAGAATTTAATGTAAGCATATTCTCGTGTTTTGTGGATTATTCAAAGGCATTTGACTGTGTACAACATCACAACTTTTGAGAAATCGGGAGGAATATGGGCTTTCCAA
Organism: Cepaea nemoralis; assembly: GCA_014155875.1. Lineage (NCBI taxonomy): Eukaryota > Metazoa > Mollusca > Gastropoda > Stylommatophora > Helicidae > Cepaea > Cepaea nemoralis. Next base: position 501,070 of record JACEFZ010010860.1, on the reverse strand, counting down.
CACATGTAATACAACTGATAACAATGCTCTATCTAGACCAACAAGCAGCGGTTAGAATAGATGGAGAGACATCAGATTTGGTTGACATCAAGCAAGGAGTCCGTCATGGATGTGTGCTGTCCCCCTATTTGTTTAACCTTTACACCGAAAATATAATGAGAAATGTCAGAGATGATATAAACAGGGGGCTATATGATGCCATAAATATCGGTGGTCATGTCGTACCAGAGATTCCATGTGCTGATGATACAGTATTGCTATCCACAACACAGAATGGTATAGAACACCTAATAACCCCAACCCAATTGAATAGTGAAAATCACAACTTATATCGTAACATAGCAAAAACAAACATAATGCATACAGATAAAACTACTATGAAGGAAATTTATGTTAATGAGGAAAAATTTGAGGTGGTGGAAAATTTTGAATATCTTGGATCATTGATTACCAACAATGGTGAAACAATGAAAGAAATTAACAGGCGAATAGCTATTGCTCTTCAAAGACTTAAACAACTGAATAAATTGTGGAGAGGGACAGATATATTTACAAAAATCAGATTTTGAAGAGCATGCATCTCTCCCATTGCATCATACGCCTGTGAGATCTGGACACTTACTAAACAAGCTGAACAGCGCATAAATGCCTTTAAATATAAATGCTACAGACGAGTTCTAAGAATTCCTTGGATAAAGAAAAGTACAAATGCATCAATTCTTCAAGAGCTGAATATTGAAGAAGTTTGGCTATTAAAGACGATAAAACTAAGAAAATTGAATTATTTTGGTCACTTGAAACGTCACGAAAGTTTGGAGAGAATAATAATGGCAGGGTATATCCCTGGGAAGAGAGGAAGGCGAAGTCCAAAGAGAAGATGGGTGCAGGATGTGGCGGATGATCTCCAGGTGGGTGTATCGGATGTGGGACGTTCTTGCTTGTAACCGAGATGTTTTCCGGAAGGTTGTTATGGGAGCGATGTTCTGCAAAGGACATGCTACTGAGTGAATGAATGGAATGAATCTTTTGACCTGTTCTATTCCATATTCTTCTAAGCCATTGTTCATTTCTCTCGTGATGTTACCTTGACTCTGGATCTTGCCAGTTTTTAAATGATTTCGACCATTCGGAATTCCCATCTTCAAAGTTGGTGGCCCTTTATTATTATATGGAATATCATACTGTTCCTCTCTTGTTTCGTTATGAAGGTCTTTCACATAACCTGACCATGCATGTAAAATCTGATAGTTTTCTGTTATGATTTTGCCAGCTTTGGTTTTTAGTCATCTCGCTGATGTATTTTCCCCCTTGAGATATCATTAATTCTTTTGCGCATTAATTTGGTATTCCAGGTGTTGTATTGGTTTTCAATTTCCCTACAATTGTCCCCAAGCCAATCTTCTTTTGCCTGCTTGCACAATTTCGTAATTTTCCTGTGAATCTCTTGATATTTTTAATGGTTTAATCTGTTATTTTGTTCCTATTTCCATTAGCTTTAAGATGTCATCTGCCATCCATTTTCTTTGCGTCACGGAGAATAGCAGATCACACATAATATATTGTTTGATTTATACCGAGAAAAGCCGATCACAAATGATATGTTGTTTGATATATACGGAGAATATCAGATCCTCAAATGATATGTTGTTTGATATATACGGAGCATAACAGATCACGCATGATATGTTGTTTGATATATAATTATAATAGCAGATCACACATGATATGTTGATTGATATATACGTAGAATAGCAGATCACAAATGATATGTTGTTTGATATATAATTATAATAGCAGATCACACATGATATGTTGATTGATATATACGTAGAATAGCAGATCAGAAATGATATGTTGTTTGGTATATGCATAGAATACCCGATCACACAAAATGTGTTGTTTGTGACACAGATAGTGATGTAATGGAGTTATGCCAGCGTAAAGGTTAACTCATGTGTATATTTACACGGTAGTCTGAGGTTCAAACCTAGCAAAGACAGGACTCAATTCAATAGTCAGTGACGTGTGCGTTTATACGGCCTTTAAAAAGCATAGGTGACATATCGTGATGGTGTGACCTAATAAATGCGAAGACCTAATACTACTCATCCCTACGACATTATTTTGTCCGGGAGGATGAGCTTTATTGTGGTGGACAAGTGGCTGCCTAGCTGGCTGAATGTTGTGATGAGTGGAAATATGAATAGGTGTTGAGAGGGTGGATTAGATGAGTGGGTGAATAGATTAGTTGGATGGATAGATTGACGGATGAGTGGTTGAATGTGTGCATGAGTTGGTTGGTGGGTGGATAATGGGTGTATTAATGGATTACTAGATGATTATATAAAGTAAAGTAAAGTAAAGTAAAGGTGCCTGTTACACACCTTAAAGCACCTTTCCTATATATTGCTAAAGCCACATGTGTATAGACCAGGGGTAACCAAACATTTTTTTCACAGTGGGTCGGATATCTGACAAAATGCCGAGCGCGGGTCGCATAATAATTCTGTACAATACTTGCAAGACAGAACGAAAGCTCTTAGAAAAAAGGCGAAAAACTAAGTTTAGCATTCCATGTTATTCATGGGTGAGTGGCGTGCAATACACAAAAATAAAAAACAACCAATATATTTATTTACTATAAAAAAAAGTTATCAAAGAAGGCGACGTTAGCAAAAAGATAGATACATCAGACCTAATGTGCATATATCCGAATCTCACAAACTAAGCAGCAAAAACAAAAGGTTAGTGAGATTTGTGAAACTGACGTTTGGTTTGCAAGATATCATCAATGTTTGGTTTGGGATTGCTGCATCCAATCAAGAGAATTACTTTCACATGTTCATCAGTCAATCTCGTTCGATGTGTTGACTTTACATACTTCATTTTTGAAAATGTTTGCTCACTGACATAAATTGTTCCAAACACTGATGCCATACAAGCGGCAAATTTCTTCAGTTTCGGAAACTCAACATCAGGTAAGCAGTGGTAATATTCAACAAGTTTTCCTTTTCTGTGCTTCTCTTTCAACAAGTCATATGCTTGCAAATCAATGAGCTCCAACTGTAGTTCAACTGGCACATCATCAAGGTTACAATCAAACGAATTCTGGAATAGAAGAATGTCACTCTCAATTCTGTCAAGATCTGAAAATCTCTCCGAAAACTGCTTCTTTAAGTCACGAAAAATCTACGTTCACATCTTCGGCGATTGTAGCGCAAAACTCTTTGAAACAGTCAAAATGATAACTTTTTTCTCCTTCCAGTTGTGCTTCAAACAATGACAGCTTTCTCCGAAATCCTTTGAGGATACTGTAGAGATCACAGACGAGGTTATCCTTTCCCCGAAGTTTCAAGTTCAGTTAATTCATGTAGGATGTGATGTCGACCAAACATGACAACTTTCACAGCCAGGTAGGATCTGAAAGCTGTGGATCAGCTCTATCTTTTTTCATGAGAAAAACATATATTTTGTTTCGAGCTTGTGAAAACGAAGCAGGACTTCGCCGCAGCTGAGCCATCTGACTGATGTGTGATAGGGCAGGTCACGGAATTCAGAATACATTTCTTAAAGAAAAGCATGGAACTGACGGCGATTGAGTGCTTGTCCTCGAATGAAGTTCACAGCAGAAACGACTGGTTTCAGTACACAATAAATATCTAAGTCTTTCCCACAGAATGCTTGCTGATGTATGATGCAGTGTATGAACAGAGCACCCGGAATTTGCAAAGCTTCCAACTGAGTCCTGATCTGCCCCACCAGACCCTTCCTCACTCCAGCCATGTTTTTCCTCCATCAGCTGTAACACATCGTAGCTGATTCCACTGAAGGTTATAGACTTACAAAACTTTTTGCACTTCCACGAAAATGTCTTTTCCAGGTGTTGTTCCATGCATCCTGCAAACGGGTGCCAACCCTTCTGTTATCTGAAAGTCCAAATTGACACCACGAATGAACACGAGAAGTTGTGACGTACTCGAGAGATCAGAAGACTCATCCAACACCACAGAATACTACAACAAGTTCCTAGCTTTCTCACGTACCTGTAGCACCATTTTCTCTCCACTTCATTTGTTCTCCGCACAACTGAACTTGCCGAAAGGCTGATAGTTTCCAAAAAATAGCTTTCTCAGGACACAAGTCATTTGCTGCATCCATTATACATTATTTTATGAAGTTGCCATCAGTAAACGATTTTCCTCGTTCTGCCATCGTATGCATTAGTTTAAAACTTGTACTAGTGACAGATTCATTTTCAGCTAACTTTCTTGTGAAGAGATTTCTTTGTGTTTCTAAACCACGTTTCATGGACTCATATTTCTCAGAGCGTAACTTTCCAGAAAACTTTGAATATGTTGATAGATGCTTTGTTTCATTATGACGCCGAAGACTGTACTCTTTCAAAACGGCAAACTTTCGCTGTATGTTACGCAACTGGTTTTCTGGTCCTTTGTTTCCACAAAGAAATACTTTACTCCCCATTCCTTATTGAAAACGCAACACTTGGCTTCCACTTGTCTTTTCTTAGTAGCCACAATGAATGGTGAAGTAAACAGGATCTGAAAATAAAAAAGACATTGAATTCGAAATATAATTAAACTCCTATGGAAACACAAGCAAAGCAGAGGACTAGAGGTCACTGGTGAAGCTACGGCTCACCAAAGGTACATATAAAGTTTATAGGTATCTTTGGTAATAGAATATATTTGAATAACGAAGACACAAACCATAGATTGTACGATTTATTGCCTGGAATATATCACATAATAAGGTTTGCAAAATATATAAATAGGATCGGCCTAAATAAACAGCCTAGAGCAGTGTTTTTCAACTGGGATTCGGCGAGTGGCAGCCAGGGGTTCCGCCGAAGCAGACCTAAATTAATTAAATGTAACATTTCTCCCTATCTCTTTTATTACATAAAGTAGAACGGACACTTGGATCATCGTACAGAGTTCCTTGAGCATCTTAAACATTTGTGTAAGGTTCTGCTCCAGCAGAAAGGTTGAAAAACACTGGCTTAAGGACCAGCTCGGTTAACACCTTGACCGGGGAATTTTTATGAGCTGGGGATGCTACTTTCGTAATAGTACGAGGCTTCTATGATATTTGTATGCTATGTTTGCTATTTTATTGCCTATGTCATGGTGTAGAAGGAGCATCGTGTGCCTGATTATGACGAAGTGAAGTTGGTGCTGTTTATTGTGTTGATGATGAACGACATTTACGAACTTTGAAGCAATGACTGGATGACGGTTGTTTCACAAAATGACGTTTCTCTTCTTATTAAACGGTTCACATTGTTTCACAGGAACACGCAATCATACAACGAACATACTATTACTATTACTAAATTGATTCACATTGATGCTATTCATTCATTCATTCATTCATTCATTCAGTAACATGTCCTTTACAGAACCTCGCTCCTATAACAACCTTCCGGAAAACCTCTCGATCATAAGCAAGATGTCCCGCGTCCGATACACCCATCTGGAGATCATCCGCCACATCCTTCACCCATCCTCTCTTTGGCCTTCCTCTTCCTCTCTTCCCAGGCATATACCCCTCCAATATTGTTCTCTCTAAACTTTCGTGACGTTTCAAGTAACCAAAATATTTTAATATATATATTTTCACTTGATGCTACTACTACCAACATATTTGCGGTAATTTAGCTTGCCATTGCCGAACTCTTTCTTCAGAGCCATGCGTCTCCTACCAGGGTCTCCGCTAGAGTAGCATATTTTAAAACCGTTCTTTCACTCCTGTGTTCATTTAAAGTGTGCACTTCGCTCAAAGCGCATTGCGCACCCAAACATAACAAGAGCTACCTTTTGGTTTTTGACAGCCTCTATTCACACATGTAGTTCTATGGCATCTTTATGCTATGCTTGCTACTTTATTGCCTCTATTCGCACGTGTAGTTCACTTACCTATCGCTATCAAACAAAGAAATCCTTGTTACATACCTATAAATTGGATGACAGGCAAAACGAGGTAAATATTTCTGGAGCGTCGGATCTGTGTTGACAGCTTAACGCATCTTGGGATGGGAAAGATGCGTGTTTTTGTGTGTTATCATGGAGACCATGGTAACGTCAGAGCGCTGGCAGAGCTACCACGAGCCGGGGAAGGACATAGGATGGCGCGAAATAAGCAAACATTACAATAAACAAAACAAAAAAAATCTAGATACGATAATTTAAACTTGAAAATAATAAATTTAAGGCACATAGCAGCCAGGTGGTCTCCGCACGTGTGAAGATCTCATAGTATTCTAAACATAATGTTTAAATTTAAATTGTATCACAACGTTTCTTGTTCCATACGTTTTATCAAGCAAATTCGAGTACTGTCGGCGGGCCTGATTAACTGACGTCGCGGGCCGTAGTTTGGTGACCCCTGGTATAGACCAATCGAAACTCATGGTGGATGTGGGCAGTATCATGTTGTTACTTCCTAAGACATTTTCTGGTACCCATTTTATGCTGGGTCGATCTGGGAGCCCAAGTCATTATAATAAAAATTATAACCCACCCCAAAGCGAATCGAACCCCGGACCACTGGAACGACAGGCGAGTGTCTACCTACTACGCCACCTGGGCTTCCTTATAATGATTGCATGGTTAAAGAACAGATGACTAACTAGTTGGCCGAATGGACAGACAGACAAACAAGCAGACAGTTATAGAGGCAGACATATGTCTGAACCAGTCTGGGCATTTCTGTCGCCAATTGCAATCTCGAACAAACCGAACATCTAACAGAACCATTGAATCAGCTTTTATGAACCTGGGCCGGAAAGGTAGCCCCAGGAATGGAAGTGTCAAATTCTGCCAGACATTGAAAATTCATTAACTTTTGGTGACTGGCATCTTCAAAAGCAATTAGTGGATTTCAAGTAATGGCAAATCGCTGCATTTAGTTCGTGTTCAAAGCAATTAAAGCCAAACGGGGAATTCAGACATATTTACTTTAGTTTAAACGTGAGTTGGCAGGCAGGGCCCACAAGCCCGAGAAGATGGTCTGCCTATGGATCCAGAAATCCAGAAAAGAAATCCCAAACCCACGATGTCGGAGGATGCTGGTCTAAGTGACACGCAACTTGAAAGTGGGTACTTAGGCACTATGTAAAGCAAACGTTGAGTGCAGACAAAGAAGTGTACACGTTTGACATATACATCTCTTGGGCTCAAGAAGAAATGTAAACGTTTGACGTATAGATCTCTGGGGTATGAGAAGAAGTGTAAGCGTTTGACGTATAAATCTCTGGGGCAGGAGAAGAAGAAGTGTAAGCGTTTGACGTATAAATCTCTTGACCTCAAGAAGAAGTGTAAACGTTTGACGTATAGATCTCTGGGGTATGAGAAGAAGTGTAAGCGTTTGGCGTATAGATCTCTGGGGAGGGAGAAGAAGAAGTGTAAACGTTTGACGTATACATCTCTGGGGCAGGAGAAGAAGGAGTGTAAACGTTTGACATACAGATCTCTGGGGCACGAGAAGAAGTGTAAGCGTTTGACGTATAGATCTCTGGGGACGGAGAAGAAGGAGTGTAAACGTTTGACGTATAAATCTTTTGGGCTCAAGAAGAAGTGTACACGTTTGACGTATAGATCTCTGTGGCAGAAGAAGAAGAGGTGTAAGCGTTTGACGTATAGATCTCTGAAGCAGAAGAAGAAGTATAAACGTTTCACATATAGATCTATGGGGCAGGGGAAGAAGAAGTGTAAACGTTTGACGTATATATTTCAAGAAGAAGAAGTGTAAACGTTTAACGTATAGATCTATGGGGCAGAAGAAGAAGTGTAAACGTTTGACGTATATATTTCAAGAAGAAGAAGTGTAAAGGTTTGACCTATAGATCACTAGTGGAACCATGGCTGAGAGGTTATGATGAAGTTCGCCTCAGACTCAGAAGGTTCGATCCTTGCATAGGGCCTGCAGTTTGTCTAAGAACGATTGTTATCTAATGATATCACCCGCTCTCTTGATCTCCTGGGTAGTGAGATCGGATACCAAGCCTTCTCGGATAATGGCGAAAAACTGGAGGTACCAGTTACAAGTGTGTATGGTAAAAATTGCTCACGTTACATAGAAATTGCAAAAAGTAGGCCGTAATGACACTGCCGTGGCAAAATTGTTCGGGACGGTAGAACCTACCTACGGGTAGATAGAGCCTGTTACTTTGGAAAAAGGTAGGCCTTACACTAATGCATGCCGAAGACCGGTGTATTGACCTATGTGGTGTTACAGACTCCCCTCGGAAAATAAACGAAGAAGAATTAGATCTCCACAGACAGGCACGCAAACAGACAACAGTCTAGCAGACAGACACATACAGACAGACATCAGTATGATGTTTCATCGTTTGGCGCTCCGTGTGGTAGCCTGCTCTCGTTTTGCTGCTTCCCGCGTCCCATGCTTGCAGGCAGCGTCTCCTGGGTGAGACAACAACAATATTTATATGCAGAAGCAATCTTCGTGTCAGCAACATTGCCATGGCCAACATTATTTGATAGAAATCTGTCGACGTTTGAGCTGTTTACGTCAGCTAGATTTAATATATATTCTATATTTCCAAACCTCATTTCAAATTCCATTTGCTGCTTCATTTGTGTTTATTCCCTCCATATTTTAACTTGCCTAGTACATCAACAGCAGCTGAAAAATGCTGGTGTTGACTGCAACGTTCTGTAAGGGATATGCAACATTTTAAAAAAAAGCCGAGAAATGTTCACCTTTGGGGACTTCGATGTGACATGCGGCTAGACGCTCGCCTGCCGGCCCTATGGCCATGGGTTCGATTCGCAGTTAAAGTTTGCATGAGCCCACAGGTCAACCGTGCTTAAAATGGAAAGTTAAGGCGACCGGCGAGACACATCACACACCGAGTGCGATCGGCCTATAACAAGATGGGTCTTGCTGCGTACGCTCAATGCGCTTTGGGGAATGTAAAAGTAAAACGGTCCTTTAGTTATTTCTTCCCAGGATGTAGCGAATTCGTTACATAGAGGATATCGATTTGAATCCAGTCTGCCTATGGCCCTTGTATATTATTGTTTAGCGTGTCTTCTGGTGAGTGAATCTTGTCCATTGTGTTTTCTTGCACTCTTTTCCCCGTATAAATCTATTTACTCCAGCTGCCACAGATTTTAATTTTCTCAAAGTAACCAATTGTTTTCTAGCTTTTGCTTGGACTTTATTTGTTCGAGCTTCTTTTTTGCTTTAATGCATTCTTGGTGAGTATCTGCTTTAAAGGATTTACAGCCTAGGGGAGAGAGAGAGAGAGAGAGAGAGAGAGAGAGAGAGAGAGACAGAGAGAGAGAGAGAGAGAGACAGAGAGAGAGACACAGAGAGAGACAGAGAGAGGCAGAGGGAGAGAATAAGCAAACGAACAAACAAACTTTATATTCAAAGACTTAAGACTAACATTATGCCCTTATTATGGCTCTCTTTCATACGAGAGAGAGGGAGAGAGAGAGACAGAGAGAGAGAGACAGAGAGAGACAGAGAAAGAGAGACAGAGAGAGAGAATAAGCAAACGAACAAACAAACTTTATATTCAAAGACTTAAGACTAACATTATGCACTTATTATGGCTCTCTTTCATACGAGAGAGAGAGAGAGAGAGAGAGAGAGAGAGAGAGAGAGAGAGAGAGAGAGAGAGAGAGAGAGAGACAGAGACAGAGAGAGAGAGACAGAGACAGAGAGAGAGACAGATAGAGAGAGAGACAGAGAGAGAGGAGAGAGACTGAAAGTGAGCGAGTGTGCGAGAGTAAGAGAGTTAATCTCATTGGCCAGCTCTGTCAAACGATCTGTCATCTGTCACACTGTCACCTACTGCCTATAGAACCTTGCAGGTGTAGGACAAGGGTTCTTGAGCCTGAGCAATTAAGGCCACCTGGCTAGTGCAGTCGCTGCGAACTGTGCAGGTTAGGGTTTTCTTCCCCCACTCCCCTACCCCCGACATAGAAAAATAAACACCTTACCTTGGATTCGAACCCGAGTCTCCCGAAGGAAAACTCCGCATTCTAGCTACTCGACCAGCCACTCCTCACATCACACCATAATTTAGTGTAATTCAGGTCTATGCAACAGTGTCGTATGTCTTTCTTGGCCATTTCAACTACTTATCTTCATTTCCATATGTTTTTCAGGCAATTATCAAATACTTATATTACCTTCTTGTCTGTCTGTCTGTCTGTCTGTCTGTCTGTCTGTCTGTCTGTCTGTCTGTCTGTCTGTCTGTCTGTCTGTCTGTCTGTCTGTCTGTCTGTCTGTCTGTCTGTCTGTCTGCCTGCCTGTCTGCCTGCCTGCCTGTAGGACCTGGTGGAGAAAGCAGTGGAACAGACTTAGAACCCGTATGTGGATAGAATGATATGACCGGGGGGAGGGGGGGGGGGGGGGCTGGCAGGGGTTCTAGACGAATCTCAAAATTGAGAGGGAAGACCAGGAGAACTTTCAATCAGATGGAAGTTAAAACGATTAGCGGTATGCTTCTTCACTGGCTGTTGAACAAGGGCGTAGAGCGCGTGTGGGAGTGTCCTGACTGTAGTGATGTCATTTCGTAGCATAACTAAACTCTGCTCAGAATACCTGCCTGTCTTATTTTCTGCCTGTCTGCTTACCTGCGTGTCTGTATATCTGTCTGTTTGTCTATCTGTCTGCCTGGTTGCTTGTCTGCCTGCCAGTGTATATGTCTGTATCTTTGCAAGTCTTCACCATGCCTGCCACAGGATAAAAGTGTCAGTGTAAATGCATCGCAGATCTACAAATTGATGGGAAAGACATTAGACTTATAAAAAACATATATTGGAAACCGGTCTACCACTGATATGATATTCTCATTGCGACAAATGCAAGAAAAATGCCGTGAACAGAATCAACCACTGTTTATTGCCTTCATCGACCTCACAAAGGCATTTGATTTGGTCAGTCGTGAGGGTCTGTACAAGGCACTAAAGAAGATTGGCTGCCCACCAACTCTTCTGTCCATTGTGGAATCGTTCCACACAGGCATGAAGGGTATAATCAAGTTTGATGGTGCAACTTCTGAAGAATTTGAAATCAAGAGTGGAGTTAAGCAAGTTCGTGTACTAGCTCCCACCCTCTTTGGAATATACTTTTCACTTCTACTGAAATATGCATTTCATGATCAGGATGATGGTATATACATTCACTCACGCTCAGATGGCGGCCTCTACAATGCTCAGAGATTGAAGGCTAAGACCAAAATTAGGAGGGTACTGATCAGAGAGTTGCTTTTTGCAGATGATGCTGCAGTTACGACCCACTCTGAGGAAGAATTGCAATGTCTACTATCTGCATTCTCCAATGCTTGTTCTGAATTTGGTTTAACAATTAGCAAAAAGAAGACACAGATTATGTCACAAGGTACACATGGGGTACCATCAATCTTTATTGGCGACACCGAACTAGAGATAGTAGACCATTTTACATATCTAGGATCAGTGGTAAATAGCAAATTATCCCTAGATCAGGAAATCAACATCCGGATTGGTAAGGCAGCAACAACAATGAACAGGTTAAGAAAAAGAGTCTGGGAGAACAGGAAGCTTACTGCCAAAACAAAAGTCCTTGTCTATCAAGCCTGTGTCCTTAGTACTCTTCTCTATGGCAGTGAAACCTGGACAACTTACTCACACCAAGAGAACAACTTAAACAGCTTTCATATGCGGTGTCTGCGAAGAATTCTTGGTATTAAGTGGCAAGACAAAATCACAAATACTGAAGTATTGGAAAGATCAGGTTGTGTGACAGTTTATTCCATGCTCAGTCTTCGTAGACTTAGATGGATAGGACATCTTAGGAGGATGGATGATGGTAGAATACCAAAGGATATCTTTTTTGGTGAATTACAGATGGGTAAGAGATCTCAGGGTCGGCCTCTACTACGATACAAAGATGTGTGTAAGCGGGACATGATTGATACAGGCATTGATAATGCACATTGGGAGCAAGTCGCCGCTGAACGTGTTGCATGGAGGGCAAATATCAGAAATGGAATAAAGTCAAAGGAGAAAATTATTGCAGAAAAGTCACACACCAAGCGTTTGAGACGTAAGATGGTGCATGATGGTGGAAATGACCACTTGTTCACATGCACCCACTGTGAACGGACATTTACAGCTCAAATTTGCCTTATCAGTCACACTCGCTACCGCCATAGTTAAAAGTTATTATGCCTTTTTAAAGCACAAACTATCGTCTGTCAAGACGGCAAGGTGCCAATGATATTGGAAACAACAAGCTGCCATAATGATTGATAATGAAGTGGGACAATAGCAACCTATTAAGAGAAGTGTTATTCAGGGATATGTAATGTCTCCAGATCTTTTTTCCCTATACAGTGAAAATATTTTCAGGAATGTAGAAGATATAAATGGAACCAGCATTGGATGACGAAACATCAATAACATTAGATATGCAGATGATACAGTATTGATTGCAGACAATGCACAGGATCTACAAAAATTAGTAGACGCAGTTGTTGTACACAGTGAGCAGCTGAGGTTAGAATTAAATTGTAAAAAGACACAGGTTATGGTCGTCACTAGGAAGAACAAAGTACCACAATGTAATATACAAGTAAATGGGAATATTCTTCAACAAGTGAATCGGTACAATTATCTCGGAACAGTCATAACATCTGATGGGAGATGCCTTGAAGAGATTAGAACACGAATCGCCATGGCGAAAGTAGCCTTTAGCAAGATGAAAAACATTCTGACCAATAAAAAGATGTCAATTGAAACGAGAAAAAGAGTGTTGAGGGGATACATAGAGCCTGTTCTTTTGTATGGATGTGAAACTTGGACAATGTGCAGTCAAGCTGAAAAACATCTGATGGCTGCAGAAATGTGGTTTCTGAGGAAAATGCAAAGAATACCATGGGCAGACAGAAAAACCAATGACCAATTACTACAGGAGACAAATGAAAATTGTAAATTGATTAGAGAAATTAGACGTAGACAGTTAAAATTTTTTGGACATGGTTATGAGAAGAAATGGATTGGAGAACTTAGTGACTACTGGCAAGATCGAAGGGAACAGACCAAGAGGAAGACCGAGAGGAAAATACCTGGATGGCTTGGCCACATGGCATGGACGAGACAGGAACACTGAGCTGATCTACGACTCTGGTGATCGAGTGAAATGGCGAGTCATGACCCCCCACGCTTTCCGGCATTGCACATGATTGATTGTTTGTAAATGCATCCAAATTACTGGCTTAACATCGAAACACCAAAATATTGACTTGACATACTGTCAGTGTAAATCTCTCGGGGAGAAAACGTCGGCCGGCGAGTGAGTGACAGCATCAGCCCCAGAGTGCCGATTGTTCTACACAAATATGAGACGAGCATCATATATCTATTGTGCCTTAAGACGTGTAAACGAGCCCTTTACTTGCTTTACATTGAATTTAATATGATCCGTTTGATGTTATGTAATTTGGTAACAAGCTTATTGTACTATAAGATGTGGTAAACAGTTCTATTCGTCACCATTTGCAATCCCAGCAAAGTATTAGGAACCCAGTTCTGAAACTTACACCTGTCCAGGTTCGCAATGAACAATCAATGTGCCTTAGTTGTTGTTGTTGTTATTGATGTTGTTGTTGTTGTTGTTTTGTTAATGTCCTCCGAGAGTTCGTAGTAGTTTGTTGTTTGTCCATCAAGAATGATGATGACCGTTCATTTCATCCAGTGGGGTTGAAAGTATGTAGCCGTGAGTTCTAAGATGGCTGATAAGTCATATTTTGGCTTGAAATATTCTTTGTAGTCAGTTGACATGTGAATTCAAAGTCCATGTTTTTTTGCTTTGAGCAATACATCCAAGTGTATTGAATAGCTTCCCTCATTACATCAGGAATGCATACATGTGTATTGATTAGTTTCCCTCATTAAATCAGGAATACATACATGTGTATTGATTAGCTACCCTCATTACATCAGGAATGTATACATGTGTATTGATTAGCTTCACTCATTACATAAGGAATACATACATATTTATTGATTAACTTCACTCATTACATCAGGAATACATACATGTGTATTGATTAGTTTCCCTCATTACATCAGGAATGCATATATGTGTATTGATTAGTTTCCCTCATTACTGCAAGAATGCATACATGTGTATTGATTAGCTTCCCTCATTACATAAGGAATGAATATACGTGTATCGATTAGCTTCACTCATTACATCAGGAATACATGCATGTTTATTGATTAACATCACTCATTACATCAGGAATACATACATGTGTATCTATTAGCTTCACTCATTACATCAGGAATACATACATGTTTATTGATTACCTTCACTCATTTCATGAGCGATATGTCAGTTGAGTGTATTAACTTTATTATTTAAATAAGAAATGCATCGATATGAATGTATTAACTTCATTTATTACATGACTGACACATACACATATATTAGCTTCATTTATTACATGAGCAATATATCCGCATATATTAATTTCATTGATTACATGAGCCATACATCCGCATATATTAACTTCATTTATTATATGAACAATATATTCACACATATTAACTTCATTTATTATATGAACAATACATCCACATATATTGTCTTCATTTATTACATGAACGATACATTCACAACAACAGTGAATGCATATTGAGAGCAACAGGTGGACACTCAGGACCCTTCACCATAAGATCTGGAGTACGACAAGGTTGTGTCCTGTCCCCTCTCTTGTTCATAACATATATAGACAACATATGTAAAGAAATCAGCCAAACAGAGACCGCAAGAATACCGCATGACGAGAACACAGAAGAAGAACCATCTGCAAATCTAACCATTAGAGAACTCCTGTTTGCGGACGACCAAGCACTAATAGAAAAATCAGAAGCTGAATTACAAGACCACATGAATAGTCTAAACGAAATGTGTAGGGAACATAACATGAAAATTAGCACAAGCAAAACAGAGGTAATGACTATAACTAAAGAACAAACAAAAAAACAACAACAACAATTCACCCAAACGAACATACCTTGAAACAAGTAAAGAGCTTCAAGTACCTAGGAATATCAACAGATGGCGGATCAGAAGACGAGATCGAAAATAGATGCAATAAGGCAAACCAACTCATTGGACAAATGGCACCAATACTAAAGAACAAACATGTATCAATAACTACTTAGAAAGCACTTTACAACACAATCTTCCTACCAACTCTATGCTACCAATGCCAAACCTGGACAATGACAGAAAAAGAGAAAAGAAAAATAACAACAACTGAAATGAGATTGCTAAGAAGAATACTCAACGTATCAAGAAGAGATAAGATCAGAAATGAAGAAACCAGGACTAAAGTGGGGGTTATAGCAGCAGTAGA
The DNA here is from genome assembly GCA_014155875.1 of Cepaea nemoralis. Classification (NCBI taxonomy): domain Eukaryota; kingdom Metazoa; phylum Mollusca; class Gastropoda; order Stylommatophora; family Helicidae; genus Cepaea; species Cepaea nemoralis. Next base: position 485,664 of record JACEFZ010010860.1, on the reverse strand, counting down.
TTTTATTAGAAAGCAGCAAGTCAAATGGTTTGGCCATGCGAGTAGGTTACCATTCAACAGCATACCACAACAAGCAATGATGTACAGACCAGATGGAAACAGAGGAAGAGGCCGACCACGTAAACGTTGGACGGAGGGAATAGCAGAGTCCATGGGAATATCGATATAAGAAGCCCATAATCGGACACTCTCACGATGTTTATACTTCACCTCGACACCGCAAGGTATAAGAGGAACATGATGAGATGAGATGAGATGAGATGAGATGCGATACATTCACATGTATTAACATCATTTATTACATGAGCGATACATTCACTTGTATTAACATCATTTATTATATGAGCGACACGTCCACATATATTAACATCATTTATTATATGAGCGACACGTCCACATATATTAACTTAATTTATTATATGAGCGATACATCCACATTTATTAACATTATTTATTACATGAGCGATACATCCACATGTATTAACTTAATTTATTACATGAGCGATACATCCGCATATATTAACATTATTTATTACATAAGCGACACACACAAACACACACACACACACACACACACACACACACATATTGATTAGCTTTATTTATTACATGAGCGATACATCCAAACATATTAATTAATTTCATTTATTTCATGAGCGATACATCCACATATATTAACGTCATTTATTACATGAGCGATACATCCACATGTATTAACATCATTTATTTCATGAGCGATACGCCTACGTGTATTGATTAACTTCAATTTTTACATGAGCGACACATCCGCATCTATTAATTTCAGTTATTACATGAGTGATACATCCATGTGAATTAACTTCATTTATTACATAGGCGACACATCCACATATATTGATTAGCTTTATTTATTACGTGAGCGATACATCCAAATATATTAATTAATTTCATTTATTTCAAGAGCGATACATCCACATATATTAACGTCATTTATTACAAAAGCGACACATCTACATATATTAACTTCATTTATTACATGAGGACACACCCAAATATATTAATTTCATTTATTACTTGAGCATTACATCGACATGTTTTGATTAACTTTATTCATTATATGAGCGATACGTCCACATGTATTAACTTCATTTGTTAAATATCTCGTTGTGTATTTATGAAGTTTTCATTACGGTATGTGTGCCATTGCTGTGTTGTGACGGGAGAGCTTTCAGTGACAATATATAGAAGCCGTTTGTCTGGACAAGTATCATTTGTTGTACAAAATCCCCCTATTAGGAAGCTGCTATTGGTAAGTGAATAGCTAGAACTATCACATGTTTCTCACAATCCCTCGCGAATGTTCAGGGATTGAAACCGTCATCCGATCGTGGCTATGCGAGAGAGAAAGAGAGAGAGAGAGAGAATCAAATCAAATCAAATCAAATCAACTTTATTAGGGTCACAAATTGGGCGCGCAGGCCCGTCTTACATTCGGCCCTTCCAATCACTCGTCTTTCGTTCATCAAGAGCATTATACATTTACATAGGAAGAAAAATAAACATTGTGAAATGAATGTTGTAAACATAAACAAGGCTAAACATGGAGAAAAATGTGTACATAAAAAGTATGTGACGTAAAAGTAGTGATGCCAGCGTGCCCCCCCCCCACACACACACACACACACACACACACACACCACACACACACACACACACACACACACACTCTCTCTCTCTCTCTCTCTCATTCACTCTCACTCATTCCCTCTCACTCATTCACTCACACACACACTCTCACTCATTCACTCTCCCGCTCACTCATTCACTCTCCCGCTCACTCATTCACTCTCACGCTCCCTCATTCACTCTCACGCTCACTCATTCTGTCTCTCCCGCTCACTCATTCACTCTCCCGCTCACTCATTCACTCTCCCGCTCACTCATTCACTCTCCCGCTCACTCATTCACTCTCCCGCTCACTCATTCACTCTCCCGCTCACTCATTCACTCTCACTCATTCTGTCTCTCCCGCTCACTCATTCACTCTCCCGCTCACTCATTCACTCTCACGCATTCACTCTCCCGCTCACTCATTCACTCTCACTTATTCACTCTCACGCTCACTCATTCACTCTCATGCTCACTCATTCACTGTCCCGCTCACTCATTCACTCTGCCGCTCACTCATTCACTCTCACGCTCACTCATTCACTCTCACGCTCACTCATTTACTCTCACGCTCACTCATTCACTCTCACGCTCAATCATTCACTCTCCCGCTCACTCATTCACTCTCACGCTCACTCATTCACTCTCACGCTCACTCATTCACTCTCACGCTCACTCATTCACTCTCACGCTCACTCATTCACTCTCACTCATTCACTCTCACGCTCACTCATTCACTCTCACGCTCACTCATTCACTCTCACGCTCACTCATTCACTCTCACGCTCACTCATTCACTCTCCCGCTCACTCATTCACTCTCCCGCTCACTCATTCACTCTCCCGCTCACTCATTCACTCTCCCGCTCACTCATTCACT
>JACEFZ010010860.1:385638-478138 GCA_014155875.1 Cepaea nemoralis | reverse complement strand
TAAAAAGATGAAAACATGGAAGCATAAGAGGTGGATTTAATTTTTAAAAATAGAAAGGATAGCTGGCAACGGCTAAGATTAAGTAAATAAATCTAAACCACAGTTAGCAACATATAACGATTAACAGAGTCGTAATTCTGTTATGTAAAGCTGTGTCATTTTATATTGTTTGCATTTCCACATCTTTACCGCAGTTTCACCAAATTTTATTCATATGTTTACTATGTTTACAACTGCAACTAAGTGTACTATCTTATTCTGTTAATCGTTATATGTTGCTCTCTGGGTTTCAGATTTATTCACTCAATCTTAGCCGTTACCAGCTATCCTTTCTATATTTTTTATTTAGATCCACCTCTTATGCTTTCATTTTTTCATCTTTTTATTACTGTCATTCTGTCGTCACGTCTTAATGTAGTCACAGATCTCCGTGACTATATGTTGTGTTTTGTGTATATGTTTGTTTGCTGATGAAGGCTAATCGCCGCAACGTCCTGTATGTGTCGTAATTCTGTTATGTAAAGCTGCACTACTTTGTGTCATTTTATATTGTTTACATTTTCACAGCTCCACCAAATTTTATACACCGTAAGGTACTGTTCCAATTTTTCGAAAAAAAAAGAAGAAAAATTCCAAATTCGTTCTCGTCTAACTCAATCTTCGGTCTCGTCGTCCTCAGCTTTGGTTATTGTTGAGATCCGTGGTTTTTGTGGGTATTTTTACCCTCTTTCTTGTCTTGTGCGCTAATACAAGTAAGTCATGTCTCGGACTGGTTATGTAAGCGTTTGTGTCTGTGACGTCAGCTGGGGGATTGGTCGGCAGCTGTCTTTTGTTCCCGTCTCCTCTGGTGGTTTCTTTTGTTAGTGAAACTGCTGCCACGTCTGGCTTGACTGGTTGCAGTCTTTATAAGGACTTTTTATTTGGTATTTTTGCCTCCTTATTTGTGTATTGCCTTTAGAAGCTTTTCATGTGATTTTCCTCCTTGCGCCTTTACTTTTCACTTTCGCGTTCGAGTTCTTGCTGTCTTTCGATTGCTTCCTCTGTGGTCAGCCGTGGGACGGCCTCTCCGTCATGTATATAGTACTCGAGGTTGGCCTCACTGTCATAGTGTATTTCAGGGTATCCTAACGGTTTCCCCCTGAGTTTCTTGGGCACCTTCTTTCCTTTGTCTTCCTGTCGCCTTATGACTTCCTCTTGCCTGAGTCTTTCTATGATTCCCTGCCTCTTTGCCGCTTCTATGCACTCCTCCAAGGTAGGTCCCTCGGTAGGCCACTCCATGCCGTCGTTAGGGTATTCATCTTGTCTTTCTTCGGCTGTCCGACGGGATGGTGGTTCTCAATGAATGTCTCGGGCGTCGTGGTTCGGCTGCTGGTTTTATCTTGAGGTTCCGGCTTGGTTTTTTTTTATTGGGTTTCATCTTGTGCCTTCTCTGTGGTCTCTTGCATGGCTTCTGTTGGTTTGTTTTGAATTTATTTCATTTCAGCTTTTAGCCGCTCTCTCTCCGCTTTAATGGTGCGTTGCATGTCTTCGTTTTCTTTCTTCAACTCGGCCATATGTTCCACTTCTTGCTTGATGTTTTGCTGGATCTTCTTTATTTAAGCAAGCAACTTTTCATTGTCGCTGGTCGGTGCCGGTGTTTGGAGTAGCTTGACTTGTTTTTTTCAACTCATCAATCTGGCTTTGTGGTTGTGCTCTTTCAGGTTGCGAGATGCACGTGGCTGTCTCGCACCTCCCCGTTGCTTCCTTATATGGTGTCTTTGTGGTAACGGCGAGCTTTAAGACGTCTCTGTTTCTTTGGAGGTACAGAGAGCCCAAGTATCTTGCTCCATGCTTGCCCAGGCAGTTGGCGCACTTTCTTTTGTTGTTGGGTGCTCGGAAGTCCGTGTCCAGCTTGGCCAGCGGACACTCCTTGAAGGCGTGGTGATCGGCGCTAAGATACTGTGGGCAGTAATGACATTATGGCAGTTATTCACTGTAGTTTTACAGCTTTTAAATTGACTTTATTTTTCGTTGAGACGTGAGAGTATAGAGAAGCTTGACAGCCGAGAATATCAGGGATATCAGAGACAGAGATCGGCAGAGGGAAGATGCTAAATGAGATGATAAAGTGGCACTGAAGATGATCAGCGGCCAGGCTTATCCAGAACAGAGGTCAGGAGTTTGTGGAGAAGCTCGTGGAGGCAGGACGAGTAAATGACTCAAGAAAACAAAATGACTCAAGAAAAAAAAAATGACTCAAGGAGTGGATGTCTCTCTACAACTTTGTCCATACTGCAAGAACATCAAGTCTAGCAAGGTGAAGCCTTGAAGTCAAGGGTGTCATGAGCGGGTCCAAAGAAGAATAGTCGGTCAACGCATAACTGGTGTCGTCAGTCACTACTACACCCGGTGTGAAATACCCAGGATGGGATCTGAGCACTTATGGGCTCAAGGTTTGATGAACAGCTCGACATGGGGTATGATGATGATGTTATAATATCATTTCAGATTGTGTCGGTGATGAGTGAGGAGCAGCAGCGACTGCTGATACTCAAGGCTAGACAGAGTTGCTACAAACTGGCTGTCCGGCGGTATAAGGAACGTTCAAACAGTAAGTTGTATCATTAAATAATCACCGTTTTTTTTATCATGAGCATGGTCATCATCATCATCATCAGCATCAGCATCATCATCATCATCATCATCATCATCATCATCATCATCATCATCATCATCATCATCATCATCATCATCACATCTATCATCACAATCATAATTAGCATAGCCGGTGTCATAATCATGGTTGGATGTGAATTCGCTGGATAACGGCGAACTATAACGTTTGACGCCCACTACAGTAACTGTAAGTTGGTCTAAGAAATAGGCTGACATATCCCGGAGTAAGGCTGGCAAGGAGACTTTTTCTCCCCACAAATTACCAGAGTACTGTTTCCACGGGGACTTTGGTGAAGTGTTCTTGTTCTCCTTCTCCAAGCTCAGAAACCAGCGGGGCGTGCAACGCCGGTACTGAAACTGTACATCTGCGCAGAGGCATACTGAGATGCAACCAGGTCATAATTCATCACAGCGTATACAGACAGGATGACAACAGGCCTAGGTCGGTCACATTTTCTTCACATGTTTTAGGTGGCAAACGCTCGGCCGCGGAGCAAGCACGACAGGAGGCTTCTGATCGTCAGAAGCAGTCCCCCTCACCGAATGATTGGGCTTCTTTAACTTCTTGATACTCTCAGGGGGTGGGCAAGTCGGGGCCTTGACTCCCATTCGTTTTTCTCCTGTCATGCATATACGCCTTCGAGACATTTGTTATCGTGCATTTCCCATATTGACACCGCTAAGTGTGTCTGCCAAGAAGCCATCCCACTACCGGAAGGCGAGCATTAGGCACCAGGTGTATCTACCAACATTGACACTCATCGTAACTGATCGCAGCAGAGTCAGATACCTCCCCCGGAAGTTGGCCTCAGTCTTCACCTCAAGCTTGGTGGCTAGCTATGACTCAGTCAGTAGACGTCGTTGCCGCCATTTTGCCTTCTTCGTACCCGTACACAGCTTACAGTTCTGTCCTACTGCATGCTCCCAGCGGAAGCCAGCTCTTACACTAGGCTAATTCTATTAAGGCTTGGGCGCCTCCTAGCACGCCCTACAACTGCCGAGCGTGGTCCTTGCAAGACACCATAAGCGATCGTTACCGAATCCTCTCTACAGACGTGCGACATCAGACATTTTAGGTCAGGGTGATCGTACAGTATGGTGTTTCCACCCCTCTGAAGCGACCTGGCTTAGGTGCCCTGTTCTTACCTGGTGGGGTGGCTCCAATGCCTTGGCTGCCTCGTAAGGTCTTCTAAGTGCATGTGTTCTTGTTTGTCCTTTCACACCTAGTTGTTTCATCACGTCGTACTCCGAATTGGAAACAATGCCTCTTGCGCCTATCTGTAAGGCGAATAGCCTGACAGTATATCCTTCATGTTTCAGGCTTCAACCATATCGTTGTAATTTACCATTTTGTAGTTATGCTGCACCTCGACTCTTGATTTAATCTGTACAGTTAGCTCGATTAGTACGAATTACTGAGTCGACGAGAGCACACCACAATGTCTGGTTGCCAAAAAACACCTCCAGATTGCCGCTGGGTTATTTGCCACGGCCCTGTCCGTTCCCAGTCCTCGGCGCTTCCGAGGATGGATAGCAAGCTGTCATTGCAGTCGACTCTGCCGTTCGGCTTTTATCGGCTTTTAGGAAAAGTATCCACCCGGCCTTGACAGCATACGCGAACCCAATGTCAAGAGGGACGTAGTAATAAAAAACGGCAATATAACCACAACTTCGTCAGCCTGATCATCAACGACATCGTAATGATTGTCGTCTCCATGGTTATTAACTTAGTAAAAAGTACGTGTAAAGACACCCTGTCCACACACTGAGGCATGGTTTTATAGTCCAGTGGGCACTTGATGGATGATAAGGTTGATATCTGCTATCGTTGCTTTCAAGGAACATTTCTTGATTCCCGTTACAGGCAGGATCGACCTGGACATCCAGGTCAATTTGTTCATAGTGTTTTTTTATTTAAACAGAGTATAATTACTGGAAAAGCATTATTCCTCCACAGCCGCAGAGCCCCTCCCCCCACCTCTCTCTCTCTCTCTCTCTCTCTCTCTCTCTCTCTCTCTCTCTCTCTCTCTCTCTCTCTCTCTCTCTCTCTCTCTCTCTCTCGGGTTAGGGGAAAGTACATTTAATTGCAAGGTCCAGCTTTAGAATTTGTTGTCACGTGTGGAAACCTCGCGAAGAAATTCACAAATAATAACAAGTCATGGGAGTAAAGTCGACAGACGTGACAGAAGTAATATGAACTGTCTTGGGGAGTAAAGTCGACAGATCTCACAGGGATAATATGAACTGTCTTGGGGAGTAAAGTCGACAGATCTGACATGGATAATAAGAACTGTCTTGGGGAATGAAGTCGACAGATCTGACACGGATAATATGAACTGTCCTGGGGAGTGAAGTCAACAGATTTGACATGGGTAGTATGAACTGTCTTTGGGAGTAAAGTCGCCAGGCCTGACAGGGATAATATGAACTGTCTTGGGGTTAGGAAGATTCTTGAGCTTTGTGTCATGGCACGGAATGGAGTCACACGCATTGATCCATGCTGTCGGAGATTGCAATTTGTGGAGAGGCATGATCGCCCACTCCAACCGACAAGACACTGGATGGTGTGAATGCATGGGGTAATCTGTGGCATGTCTCTCCCTCACTCTAGCGGACGTCGAACGCAGGAGTCTAACCCTGGTCCGGCCGCGTTAATGATATTACCAGCAAATCCCCCTAGCGATTACACTAAAGCGCTTGCTATGTTTGCATTGCAGCAATTCTAATATTGTATATTGAAATAAAACATCAGCATCATGTCATATGTTGTTTATCTGCAGTGACATCAGGCCCGTCGATGTGTTGGGTGGCCTGGGACGGCCTGTTGTGTTGGGATCTAACCGCAGTTGGTCACGTGGCTAAACAACATTGTCCGGATTACATCAACGCATTTAACACTAACGGTAAGTAGGCAGCTGGTCCTCGACTCTGGTGATCGTTCGTGTGTGATGGCGAAACATAACCGCCCACGGTAATGAGCGTGTCACATGATGATGATGATGATGATGATGATGATGATGATGATGATGATGATGATGATTGATGATTGATGATGATGATGATGATGATGATGATGATGATGATGATGATGATGATGATGATGAGTAAGTAAGTGGCCATCTTGTGTATGAATTTAACCGTTCCTCTCCAGGCAGTTGGACATGTTCATTGGTTAGAGTTTGCAGCTAAAGTATATCTACGGAACGGGAAAGCTAGTCCCACACCATCTCTCCTTCGTCGTCACTTACGACAGGTATGGCAGGTTCTGCGTGACATCTTTGATTTTCATTATATTAATTTAATCGAGCTCTGGTGGTGAGACTCCCTCCCCCCCCCTCCCACACCCCGAGGCCATGCAGGTCAGATAACACTGGGAAAGAGTGTGACGCAGGGGTCAGTACTAGTAACCTGGTGACGGAGATAATCCCGACGGTGTTACCAGGTAAATCCCATGTGTCAGACTAAGAAGCAGAGTAGAACATTTTTGTTTTGTTTTGGAAGGTTGTTATGAGAGAGGGGTTCTGCAAAGGGCATGCTATTGAATGAATGAATGAATGAATGAGTTGTGTCAAGAACCGACATCACAGCACTCGGGACATTGCCATATGTGTTTCGCCCTCATCTGCAACAGCCAGCGAAGAGTCCCAATACTAACGCTACCAGTCTCATCACATCCTGTCCTTCTTGTACCTTGCGGTGTCGAGGTGAAGCATAAACAGTGGGATAGTGCCCGCTTATGGGCTTCATGTATCGAGACTCCCGTGGACTCTGTAATTTCCTCTGTCCATCGCTTACGTATTCGGCCTCTTCTTTTGTTTCCATTCGTCTGTAAATCACTGCTTGTTGTGGTATACTGTTAGTTGGTAATCTAGTTGCATTGTGGTACCAGTAGCAGTCTGATTATGTGTACGTCTGGCCTTTCCTCAGAATTTTGAGTGCCGACCAGACCATCTGGTCACTCCCTGCAGCACCATTTTCTCCAATCCGTGACAAGTCTCTCTGTCTGTTAGTCTGTTTATTTTCCTCTTTATCTGTCTATCTCACTGTCTGTCTGTTTGTCTATATATGCCTATCTTTCTGTCTATGAGTCTATTTGTCTGTCTGTGTGCTTAATCGTTTCGTGTGCATATTATCCCCAAAGTCCTGTCTATATTTAAAGATACACCGGTAGCCCGCATCCAACACTAGTTTTGCTGCCAAACATACAACAGATTTCTTGAATCAAGCCAAATCTATGACGTACTATTTTGTTGTATGTACACCAATTAAATTTCAATGCACAGCTGCACTCATTTTTGTTGTCACGTGGGAGATATTACTGAATATACGCCACTTTGATAAACACAGCTTGGCAGCCACAGAATAAGTAGTTTCAGCCAATCGTTCCCTTGGCAACCCCGCTGCCGTTTTAAACCACCTTTTTTATTTAGCCATTCATCTTACGGAACTGGACATACATTAGCCAAGTCCTTGCGTGCAAAGCTTTTGCTTGCCAATTGCAATTTTGAATGGAGCCACAAAAGCCAATAAGCTCGAGAACTTTTATTATGGTTTGTGTATTTGTTTTATGACAGCCAATCTGGTACAAATATTACAGATGCTGTAAACACAAGACAGCTAAATAATGTAACGTTTATTTTGATCTTCTATTTGATCACAGAGACGAACCTGGCCGAAAGGATAAAAGCGCTCACTCTCAAACTTCCTGTGCGGTAGTGGCGGGTTACTTCTCTATACATGTCAATTAGAATTAAATGTTGACTTCTTGCTTAGAAATATTGCGTGTTCTTTGCAGGATTTTGCGATCAATTCCAGCCCCAGGTTGAATGTAAAAGTGCCTAGAATCTCAACAAGAGGTTGATCACAATGTTTGACAAAGAACATGCAGCATTTGAAAAAGCATTGTTTGATTATAATTTGTACACCAAATGCTGGTTTAGAGCACTGGTGCGCGGTGCAATGTCTCTAGGAGACAGCTGAAAGTCTAATATATCATGGCGGGCCAGGATGTACCTCTGGGAATTCCCGAGTCTAAGTGGAGACAAGGTACACTTACAATAATTTTCACACGCAAAGGTACTTCTCTGCACTAATTCCAACAATTTAAATATCGAACATTAGCTTCCTCTTACAATATATGGTTGTAATGTTTCGTGTACGCTATCAGATACCGTTTTTATCAGCTTCTTCTTCTTCTTCTTCTTCTTCTTCTTCTTCTTCTTCTTCTTCTTCTTCTTCTTCTTCTTCTTCTTCTTCTTCTTCTTCTTCTTCTTCTTCTTCTTCTTCTTCTTCTGCCCCTGCTTCCGCTTCTGCTTCTGTTTGCTGCTGCTGCTACAGCTGCTGTTGCTGCTGATTCTTCTTCTCTACAGAACTTTGTTCCCATAATATCGCCGCTCAAATCACGACTCTCTAGATTTCACGAGTTGAGCCGACTGGAATGCAATATTATTATATTTAAACTTTCATGAATACTTTAAACACATGCATGTTTGTTTCCACGTCGTGTCTTTTGATGTTAAAGCAGAAACAAAAATCAAATATTTCAATCTTTTGAGATCGTTCAGTGCAGCTGTAAATATTTCCGACGATACCACTTATCACGATGAAGCACTGTCTCCGCATTGAATGTCGTTTGTAATGATTCTTGAAAACATTGTCCTGCGTCTTCACCGTGCGCTCATAAAGGCTTCTTTTAATCCATCCCATAGATGTTAATCCACCCACATGCAACGTTGTCTTTATCAGTCCATCCCATGATGTAATCCACCCACATGCAACATTGTCTTTATCAGTCCATCCTATGATGTTATCCACCCACATGCAACGTTGTCTTTATCAGTCCATCCCATGATGTTATCCACCCACATGCAACGTTGTCTTTATCAGTCCATCCCATGATGTTATCTACCCACATGCAACGTTGTCTTTACCAGTCCATCCCATGATGTTATCCACCCACATGCAACGTTGTCTTTATCAGTCCATCCCATGATGTTATCCACCCACATGCAACGTTGTCTTTATCAGTCCATCCCATGATGTTATCCACCCACATGCAACGTTGTCTTTATCAGTCCATCCCATGATGTTATCCACCCACATGCAACGTTGTCTTTATCAGTCCATCCCATGATGTTATCCACCCACATGCAACGTTGTCTTTATCAGTCCATCCCATGATGTTATCCACCCACATGCAACGTTGTCTTTATCAGTCCATCCCATGATGTTATCCACCCACATGCAACGTTGTCTTTATCAGTCCATCCCATAATGTTATCCACCCACATGCAACGTTGTCTTTATCAGTCCATCCCATAATGTTATCCACCCACATGCAACGTTGTCTTTATCAGTCCATCCTATGAGGTAATCCACCCACATGCAACGTTGTCTTTATCAGTCCATCCCATGATGTTATCCACCCACATGCAACGTTGTCTTTATCAGTCCATCCCATGATGTTATCCACCCACATGCAACGTTGTCTTTATCAGTCCATCCCATGATGTTATCCACCCACATGCAACGTTGTCTTTATCAGTCCATCCCATGATGGTATCCACCCACATGCAACGTTGTCTTTATCAGTCCATCCCATGATGTTATCCACCCACATGCAACGTTGTCTTTATCAGTCCATCCCATGAATGTTATCCACCCACATGCAACGTTGTCTTTATCAGTCCATCCCATATGTTATCCACTCCACATGCAACGTTGTCTTTATCAGTCCATCCCATGATGTTATCCACCCACATGCAACGTTGTCTTTATCAGTCCATCCCATGATGTTATCCACCCAAATGCAACGTTGTCTTTATCAGTCCACCCCATGAGGTAATCCACCCACATGCAACGTTGTCTTTGTCAGTCCATCCTATGATGTTATCCACCCACATGCAACGTTGTATTTATCAGTCCACCGCTGATTAATCCCCCACATGCACGTTGTCTTTGTCAGTCCATCCCATGAGGTAATCCACCCACATGCAACGTTGTCTTTGTCAGTCCATCCCATGATGTTATCCACCCACATGCAACGTTGTCTTTATCAGTCCACCCCATGAGGTAATCCACCCACATGCAACGTTGTCTTTGTCAGTCCTCCTATGATGTTATCCACCCACATGCAACGTTGTTTTATCAGTCCACCGCATGATAATCCACCCACATGCAACGTTGTCTTTGTCAGTCCATCCTATGATGTTATCCACCCACATGCAACGTTGTATTTATCAGTCCACCGCATGATAATCCACCCACATGCAACGTTGTCTTTGTCAGTCCATCCCATGAGGTAATCCACCCACATGCAACGTTGTCTTTGTCAGTCCATCCCATGAGGTAATCCACCCACATGCAACGTTGTCTTTATCAGTCCACCCCATGAGGTAATCCACCCACATGCAACGTTGTCTTTGTCAGTCCATCCTATGATGTTATCCACCCACATGCAACGTTGTATTTATCAGTCCACCGCATGATATAATCCACCCACATGCAACGTTGTCTTTATCAGTCCATCCCATGCGGTAATCCACCCACATGCAACGTTGTCTTTATCAGTCCATCCCATGCGGTAATCCACCCACATGCAACGTTGTCTTTATCAGTCCATCCCATGTGGTAATCCACCCACATGCAACGTTTTCTTTATCAGTCCACCCCACGAGGTAATCCACCCACATGCAACGTTGTCTGAGTTGAGCTCAACTCATTAAGTAACATTTTCTTCAGTTCCTGTTATTTGTAAATCAACTTTCTGTGTTTCTTCTCCTGCCATGATCTGCCTCTTATTCTCCAACAAAGCAATATTTTCACCTGTGCTTCTACTCAGAAAGGAACACACATACAAACCACTACATAAAAAATAGAACAAAAAACTCTGTTTTCGCAACTGAAGCTTTTGCAAATTGCAGTGTCAATTATTTAGTACACACACATTCAGCAAAGCCTACATTGTGATTGAGAACATAGAGAAGCAGAGCTGTTGTTCATGTGTACGTGATATACAGCCGTGTACACAAGGGTGTAGACAAACAGTGTCTGTCTGTATGTCTGACTGTCCTTCGGTCGATGGATTGATCGATGGATGAGTCTGTCGATAGATCTCTTTGTCAGTCTGTGTTTTTTTCTGTCTGCCTGCCAACCTACTCGAATGTCTGTCTGTTTGTCTTTGTGCTAATCTACTTACCTTCCTGCATCAAACACAACTGCCTATATATTCGTCAAAATAATAATATGTGGTTATGTAAGTCTGTAGGCACAGTTAGCAAACGGACAATAGGACAATTAAACATACAATCCTAGAGACGGACAGACAGAAACACTGACGGACGGTCTTATCGTTTTCAATGAGTAAGTCTCAGAGACCACTTCTACTAACTGGCTTCAGAACTCGAGGTTTTCATAATCCTTGTTAACAATGTCTGAAAATGAAACCATGTGAGTAACGGAGAATACCAGTCCACCACGTTATGTTAAAAATAGCAAACGCCAAGACATCACTCAAACGTATTACAGGGTATCCATAATAGGATTACTTTCACTGTTATAAGGAGAAGAGAATGAAAATAAACAACCCAGTAGGGAAATGCTGATGGAAAACATGTCATTCTGTATTAAGACTAGGTTCATTTTAACTATGTCTGGGGGGAAATGCCACATTAAGCGATCGAGCAGTGGACAGGGCTGATATATCGAATGCCGTAAGAGCGACAAGGCTATTAAACGGTTCAAGAGACGAATGCGAAACTGCAATCTTGACCAGACTGTAAGAACATCACAGGTCAAAAAGGGGTCAAGCCAGATAACAGAGTTATGCAAATACCCAAAGCAGAATAGACAACCAACACAGAACTGATGTCGGCGACCGCTACATGCTGAGGGAGAAAACGGGTTGATCAGACCACTTATCGGCTGAATGATTCGATGATGATGATGAAGTAAATTGCATAAGAACTACATCAACATTCTCCAGGGAGCTTGCATGAGCAGCAGACAATAGTCATATCAGACTCCATGAAAATGCTACAGAATATCACAATCAACAGTCTCCGATTCTAAGGGAAACACAGCATTCAGAAGTCGGTCTTCACACCACTCACCTGATGTGCTCATCCAGACATTCCGGAGTAAAAAGGCACTGAACACACAGGCCAGCTAGGAAATAAGGTACCGGTCAAAATGGGAAGATGCATGGGCAGGGCTGATATAATCAATGCAATACGAAGTCGGTTGGGGGATTCTGATGTTAGCTGGAATACACCAACTGGGAGTGAGTTGAGTGGAGTTGAGCCACTCAGGACATTCCCATATACGCTCCGTCCCCGTGTTCAACAGCCAGCGATGAGTCACACTGCTAATAGTTCCCACCGCTATCTGATTGAAAGTTCTCCTGGTCTACCCTCTCACTTTTGAAATTCTACCAGAACCCCTGCCAATCACTCAAAATCTCATCCTTTCCACATACGGGTTCTCAATCTGTTCCCCCACCTTCTCTCCCTTGTTCATAGGTAACCGACTACCAAGAGGTGCGTACTCTGCCATAATATCAGCCTGTTCATCCCCCCTCCCCCTTTTACGCACTCCCGCATGGCCAGGGCAAAAAATCCATAATATTCTTGCAATCTATGACCTCTGAAGCGAGATGAGCCATTCCGCACGAAACATTCCTGTCTCAACTTTACAAAGCATACTCCATGAGTCCGTGATGAAGACAATGTGTGTTTCAGTTATCTCCTTTTTTTCCGCGTTTCCATCCTGTTTCAGGATATTGCGGTCAACACCAGCATCTTTCAGCTGTATGTTGATTCCTAGATTACGCTCATCAGCACGCCACGACTTTCTGAGCGACCGGCTCCATACTTTCATAAGTCACTTTTGCGATTCGAACCACTGCTAATTCTCGTCGCGTCACGTGACGAGAGTATTCGGGGTTAGCGGAGAAAGCTGCTAACTCCTCGCCACGGAGCCGGCTAGTTATCTCCTCTGACCAACGGAATTCCGCTGTGACTACTTCCACCTCCTTTCTCGTGCAGGAGGTCAATCTGGGAGTGAAACAGTCAAGTTAGTGCCGTCTTCGAGGTCAAAAGATGAGATATCATAACTAACTCATCACGGGAACAAAGTAGAAACACTGTGAAACAGAAGACAGGGCACACATGGAAATCCCAATGTGCGGTGATGCCCTTCCGTATAAACTAACATACCATGAGTACTCAATCTCACTTTGTCTGTTGCTAATGCTATTATCAGGGTATTGTCTGATCAATCATTACTTGTCTCATACTACATCAATGGAGATCAGCGTGGCCGAATGGATCAGAGCTTTTGCTCTTACACACCCGGTGTGCTGATGCCGTGGTAGCCGGTTCAACCCCTACACTTGGTTCTTTTTTTAGCATATCCTTTACAGGACATTGCAGTCAATACCAGCATTTTTCAGATGTTGTTGATGTCCTGGCACGATTACGCTCAGTAGTTTGCCATTGATTTCTGAGCGACCGGCTCACATATCCGGTAAGTAACCAACACGGTGCTATCCGCTGCCGAATCTCGCGCAGTTGCTTTCTTCACTGAATATACGGGATTACGGAGAAAGGCGTTAATCCCTGGCCAGGGAGACCAGCATACACTGGTTAGTTGAACTAAAATGTTGATACCTCGATCTTGACTTGGGAACGTACAATAAAATTACCTCAGAAATCGGAGTGGATTCACCTGACAGCGAGGGACACTGGTAATAGGGAAAGCTAATCCACACGCAAAACATCAGTCCAGCACACTAGAAGTAATAGCAGGTGTTTGAACTACGTTTGAGTTCAAAGCGAGTGAACGAAGAAAGAACACGCAACAATAGTCGTTTTGGTCCACGTTAAGGGTTTGGTTACACGACCCCCCCCCCTCCCCCCCCCCCCCCCCCCCCCCCCCACCCTCCACACACACACACACACACTTTTTTCATTTCTGTATTTTATGTTCCTTGATAACGATTTCTGTAGAAACGTTTGCTTCGTTGGTGTCTTTTGCTTGTCGAGGATGCGCATCACATTTGACGTTAATTAATATTTTTAAACCTGGTGCTATGAATGGCAACACTCACATGATGTCTGGTAATGAGGCAGACATTTTGTAAATGCCCGGGGAATGGGGGACAGCGGCAGTACCGTAGAACGGTGGCTAGCAAGCCTGTCAAGGTTGCCATATTGGCTCTTTAAACGCCATATCTAATAAATATGGCTTGTTCAAAACAGGTTTGGCGTCAAAATATCAGTTTTGGTGTTTTGGCCTTTTTCTTGGCTTTTTTAACATTTGTAATGGTTGGTTACTTACGGAGTATGTGAGCCGGTTGCCCAGAAAGCAATGGCAAACTAAAGAGCGTAATCTTGCCAAGAACATCAACAACAGCTGAAAAATGCTGGTGTTGACTACAACGTTCTGTGAGGGATATGCAACTTTTAAAAAAATGGCATAATAATAATTAGCTAAAAATGACTCAATTTTTTAATTGGTTAGGTTAATTTTTATCTTGTTTTAACACTTTTTAGCTAAAACAAATGCCAAACAACAACGTAACAACAAAACAAGTATTAAACACGTATGGTTGTCGTACTGTACTTGTACTGTTCTATGCGCACTCACGCAATGCGCAGCTATCTTACTGTTCAGTTAAGTTTTCAAATTCATTATACCTTCATAGCAATTATTTCTTATTATTGAGCCCATTATCATACCAAAGTGGAAACCATCTTATTATACTAATCGGAAATATAATGATCAATGGGAAAAGACATTTGTGTGGCTCAAGAAATCCACTCACTGATGGTTCTGAAAAGGCATATTGCAAATTGTGCCTGTGTAATATTGTTCCAAGCCTTTCAAATCTCGCAAATCATGAAACAACAGAAACACACAAGCAGAGCGCGCCATCTTCTTCACTCACACACACAAACCCACTTTCAATGATAAAAGCAAGTAAGAAAATTGATGATAATGTCAAATTAGCACAGTTACAAATTGCTTTTAGCATGGCCTGCCATAATGGCATACGCACCATCGATCACTTAGGTGAAATAATGTTAGCCCATGGATATGACAGCACTCTTGGTCAGATAAAATTGCACCGAACGATGTACAAATCACTAATAAAAAATGTTATTTCACCATCTTTAAAATCTGATCTAATTCTAGATCTGCAAAACAAGAAGTATACACTCATCATTGATGAGTCCACTGTTGTCTCGACCCAAAAGTATTTGTGCATTTTAGTTAGATACCTCAGCGATAAAAGAAATGAAATTACTACTAGTTTTCTAGGTTTGATTCCAGTTCTTGAAGCTACAGGAGAGGATACATTTACTTTGAGTAACAAGAAAATTGAAAAATGTAATCAAACATTAAAAGGTTGCATTGGTTTTGCATCAGATGGTGCTTCAAATATGGTTGGATGCAACAATTCAGTTAGGCCCAGAATGACAGATGTATCTCCTTCATGTGTTCAGTATTAAGTGTGTTTGCCATTCATTAGCATTGTGCATCAAGTATGCAGTGTCAAAACTACTTTCAAACATTGGATTTGTGCTGACAGAAATACCGAATTGGTTTAGACATAGCAATCTAAGACGAGAAGCATTTAAATATTTATTCAAAATTATGAACTCATCGACAGAATTTCAGCAAGCTAGAACTGCACCACTTCCTTTTGAGAAAATTTCTTCTACTTGCCGGCTTGTCCGGGGAAAAGTAATGTTCAACATTCTAATGAATTGGGAAGACTTGAAGGCTTATTTTATTTCTGCTGAATTAGCAAAATATGACACTAAATTTAAGTCACGACTTCTAAAAGATATGCTTCTAGATCAAAGAAACTACCTTTGTTTTCATTTTGCAACCCCTATTGTGCAGGAATTCGAAATGTTAAATAGCCTTTTTCGGGAAAGTAAGGCAAATCCTCACGAATTACATGAAGAACTATTTTTGCATTATAAGAGTCGTAATAGTAGGATTTATGATACCAATAATAAGAAAACAGATATTTCTGTTATCCACCCACATGCAACGTTGTCTTTATCAGTCCATCCCATGATGTTATCCACCCACATGCAACGTTGTCTTTATCAGTCCATCCCATGATGTTATCCACCCACATGCAACGTTGTCTTTATCAGTCCATCCCATGATGTTATCCACCCACATGCAACGTTGTCTTTATCAGTCCATCCCATGATGTTATCCACCCACATGCAACGTTGTCTTTATCAGTCCACCCCATGAGGTAATCCACCCACATGCAACGTTGTCTTTGTCAGTCCATCCCATGTGGTAATCCACCCACATGCAACGTTGTCTTTGTCAGTCCATCCTATGATGTTATCCACCCACATGCAACGTTGTCTTTGTCAGTCCATCCCATGAGGTAATCCACCCACATGCAACGTTGTCTTTGTCAGTCCATCCTATGATGTTATCCACCCACATGCAACGTTGTATTTATCAGTCCACCGCATGATATAATCCACCCACATGCAACGTTGTCTTTGTCAGTCCATCCTATGATGTTATCCACCCACATGCAACGTTGTATTTATCAGTCCACCGCATGATATAATCCACCCACATGCAACGTTGTCTTTGTCAGTCCATCCCATGTGGTAATCCACCCACATGCAACGTTGTCTTTGTCAGTCCATCCTATGATGTTATCCACCCACATGCAACGTTGTCTTTATCAGTCCACCCCATGAGGTAATCCACCCACATGCAACGTTGTCTTTGTCAGTCCATCCTATGATGTTATCCACCCACATGCAACGTTGTATTTATCAGTCCACCGCATGATATAATCCACCCACATGCAACGTTGTCTTTATCAGTCCATCCCATGCGGTAATCCACCCACATGCAACGTTGTCTTTATCAGTCCATCCCATGCGGTAATCCACCCACATGCAACGTTGTCTTTATCAGTCCACCCATGTGGTAATCCACCCACATGCAACGTTTTCTTTATCAGTCCACCCCACGAGGTAATCCACCCACATGCAACGTTGTCTGAGTTAAGTTCAACTCATTAAGTAACATTTTCTTCAGTTCCTGTTATTTGTAAATCAACTTTCTGTGTTTATTCTCCTGCCATGATATGCCTCTTATTCTCCAACAAAGCAATATTTTCACCTGTGCTTCTACTCAGAAAGGAACACACATGCAAACCACTACATACAAAATAGAACAAAAAACTCTGTTTTCGCAACTGAAGCTTTTGCAAATTGCAGTGTCAATTATTTAGTACATACACATTCAGCTAAGCCTACACTGTGATTGTGAACATAGAGAAGCAGAGCTGTTGTTCATGTGTACGTGATATACAACCGTGTACACAAGGGTGTAGACAAACAGTGTCTGTCTGTATGTCTGACTGTCCTTCGGTCGATGGATTGATCGATGGATGAGTCTGTCGATAGATCTCTTTGTCAGTCTGTCTTTTTTTCTGTCTGCCTGCCAACCTACCCGAATGTCTGTCTGTTTGTCTTTGTGCTAATCTACTTACCTTCCTGCATCATACACTACTGCCTATATATTCGTCAAAATAATAATATGTGGTTATGTAAGTCTGTAGGCACAGTTAGCAAACGGACAATAGGACAATTAAACATACAATCCGAGAGACGGACAGACAGAAACACTGACGGACGGTCGTATCGTTTTCAATGAGTAAGTTTGAGAGACCACTTCTACTAACTGGCTTCAGAACTCGAGGTTTTCATAATCCTTGTTAACAATGTCTGAAAATGAAACCATGTGAGTAACGGAGAATACCAGTCCACCACGTTATGTTAAAAATAGCAAACGCCAAGACATCACTCAAACGTATTACAGGGTATCCATAATAGGATTACTTTCACTGTTATAAGGAGAAGAGAATGAAAATAAACAACCCAGTAGGGAAATGCTGATGGAAAACATGTCATTCTGTATTAAGACTAGGTTCATTTTAACTATGTCTGGGGGGAAATGCCACATTAAGCGATCGAGCAGTGGACAGGGCTGATATATCGAATGCCGTCAGAGCGACAAGGCTATTAAACGGTTCAAGAGACGAATGCGAAACTGCAATCTTGACCAGACTGTAAGAACATCACAGGTCAAAAAGGGGTCAATCCAGATAACAGGGTTATGCAAATGTCCAAAGCAGAATAGACAACCAACACAGAACTGATGTCAGCGACCGCTACATGCTGAGGGAGAAAACGGGTTGATCAGACCACTTATCGTCTGAATGATTCGATGATGATGATGATGAAGTAAATTGCATCAGAACTACATCAACATTCTCCAGGGAGCTTGCATGAGCAGCAGACGATAGTCATATCAGACTCCATGAAAATGCTACAGAATATCACAATCAACAGTCTCCGATTCTAAGGGAAACACAGCATTCGGAAGTCGGTCTTCACACCACGCACCTGATGTGCTCATCCAGACATGCCGGAGTAGGCACTGAACGCACAGGCCAGCTAGGAAATAAGGTACCGCTCAAAATGGGAAGATGCATGGGCAGGGCTGATATAATCAATGCAATACGAAGTCAGTTGGGGGATTCTGATGTTAGCTGGAATACACCAACTGGGAGTGAGTTGAGTGGAGTTGAGCCATTCAGGACATTCCCATATTCGCTCCGTCCCCTTGTTCAACAGCCAGCGATGAGTCACACTGCTAATAGTTCCCACCGCTATCTGATTGAAAGTTCTCCTAGTCTACCCTCTCAGTTTTGAAATTCTACCACAACCCCTGCCAATCACCCACAATCTCATCCTTTCCACATACGGGTTCTCAATCTGTTCCCTCACCTTCTCTACCTGGTCCCACAGGCGCACGACCACATCTCCCTTGTTCATAGGTAACCAACTACCAAGAGGTGCGTACTCTGCCAGAATATCAGCCTGTTCATCCCCCTCTCCCTTTTACGCACTCCCGCATGGCCAGGGCAAAAAATCCATAAAATTCTTGCAATCTATGACCTCTGAAGCGAGATGAGCCATTCCGCACGAAACATTCCTGTCTCAATTTTACAAAGCATACTCCATGAGTCCGTGATGAAGACAATGTGTGTTTCAGTTATCTCCTCTGACCAACGGAATTCCGCTGTGACTGCTTCCACCTCCATTCTCGTGCAGGAGGTCAAACTGGGAGTGAAACAGTCAACTTAGTGCCGTCTTCGAGGTCAAAAGATGAGATATCATAACTAACTCATCACCGGAACAAAGTAGAAATACTGTGAAACAGAAGACTGGGCACACATGGAAATCCCAATGTGCGGTGACGCCGTTCCGTATAAACTAACATAGTATGAGTACTCAATCTGACTTCGTCTGTTGCTAATGCTATTATCAGGGTATTGATTCCTTGCAATGTCTGATCAATCATTACTTGTCTCATACTACATCAATGGAGATCAGCATGGCCGAATGGATCAGAGTTTTTGGTCTTACACGCCCGGTGTGCTGATGCCGCGGTAGCCGGTTCAACCCCTACACTTGGTATTTTTTTCGCATATCCTTTACAGGACATTGCAGTCAACACCAGCATTTTTTCAGCTGCTGTTGATGTCCTGGCAAGATTACGCTCAGTAGTTTACCATTGATTTCTGAGCGACCGGCTCACATAACCCGTAAGTAACCAACACGGCGCGATCCGCTGCCGAATCTCGCGCAGTTGCGTTCTTCACGTAGATATACGGGATTACGGAGAAAGACGTTAATCCCTAGCCAGGGAGACCGGCCTACACTGTTTAGTTGGACTAAAATGTTGATACCTCGATCTTGACTTGGGAACGTACATTAAAATTACCTCAGAAATCGGAGTGGATTCACCTGATAGCGAGGGACACTGGTCATAGGGAAAGCTAATCCACACGCAAAAAAATCAGTCCCGCATACTAGAAGTAATAGCACGTGTATGAACTACGCTTGAGTTCAAAGCGAGTGAACGAAAAAAAACAACATACTACACCAGTCGTCTTGGTCCACGTTAAGGTTTGGGTTACACGATCCCCCCCCCCCCCCCCCCCCCCCCCCCTCCCTTTTTCACACACACACTTTTTTCATTTCTGTATTTTCTGTTTGTTGATAACGATTTCTGTAGAAACGTTTGCTTCGTTGGTGTCTTTTGCATGTCGAGGATGCGCATCACATTTGACGTTAATTAATATTTTTAAACATGGTGCTATGAATGGCAACACTCACATGATGTCTGGTAATGAGGCAGACATTTTGTAAATGCCCGGGGAATGGGGGACAGCGGTTGTACGGTGGCTAGCACGCCTGTCCAATGTTGCCAGATTGGCTCTTTTAAAGCCATATCTAATAAATCTGGCTTGTTCAAAACAGGTTTGGCGTCAAAATATCAGTTTGGCGTTTTGGCCTTTTTCTTGGCTTTTTAACAATTTGTTCTGGTTGGTTACTTACGGAGTATGTGAGCCGGTTGCCCAGAAAGCAATGGCAAACTAAAGAGCGTAATCTTGCCAAGAACATCAACAACAGCTGAAAAATGCTGGTGTTGACTATAACGTTCTGTGAGGGATATGCAACTTTTAAAAAAGTGGCATAATAATAATTAGCTAAAAATGCTTCTTTTTTTTTTTTTTGAATTGGTTAGGTTAATTTTATTTTGTTTTAACACTTTTAGCTAAAACAAATGCAAAACAACAACGTAACAACAAAACAAGTATTAAACACGTATGGTTGTCGCACTGTACTTGTACTGTTCTATGCGCACTCACGCACTGCGCAGCTACCTTACTGTTCAGTTAAGTTTTCAAATTCATTATACCTTCATGGCAAGTATTTTTTATTATTGAGCCCAATGTCATGCCAAAGTGGAAACCATCTTATGATACTAATCGGAAATATAATGATCAATGGGAAAAGACATTTGTGTGGCTCAAGAAATCCACTCACTGATGGTTCTGAATCGGCATATTGCAAATTGTGCCGGTGTAATATTGTTCCAAGCCTTTCAAATCTCGCAAATCATGAAACAACAGAAAAACAAGCGGAGCACACACACACAAAACCACTTTCAATGATAAAAGCAAGTAAGAAAATTGATGATAATGTCAAATTAGCAGAGTTATAAATTGCTGTTAGCATGACCTGCCATAATGTCATACGCACCATCGATCACTTAGGTGAAATAATGTTAGCCCTTGGATATGGCAGCACTCTTGGTCAGATAAAATTGCACCGAACGATGTAGATATCACTAATAAGAAATGTTATTTCACCATCTTTAAAATCTGATCTAATTCTAGATCTGCAAAACAAGAAGTATACACTCATCATTGATGAGTCCACTGATGTCTCAACCCAAAAGTATTTGTGCGTTTAAGTTAGATACCTCAGCGATAAAAGAAATGAAATTTCTACTAGTACTAGTTTTCTAGGTTTGATTCCGTTCATGAAGCTACAGGAGAGAATAAATTTAATTTCATTAACAATAAAATTGAAAAATGTAATCAAACATTAAAAAATTTCATTGGTTTTGCATCAGATGGTGCTTCCAATATGGTTTGATGCAACAATTCAGTTTGACCCAGAATGACAGATGTATCTCCTTCATGTGTTCAGTATTAAGTGTGTTTGCCATTCATTAGCATTGTGGATCAAATATGCAGTGTCAAAACTACCTTCGCACATTAGATTTTTGCTGACAGAAATACAAAATTGATTTAGACATAGCATCTAAGACGAGAAGCATTTAAAGATTTATTCAAAATTATGAACTCATCGACAGAATTTTAGCAAGATAGAACTACACCACTTTCTTTTGAGAAAAATTCTTCTACTCGCTGGCTTGTCCGGGGAAAAGTAATGTTCAACATTCTAATGAATTGGCAAGAACTCAAGGCTTATTTTATTTCTGCCGAATTAGCAAATTATGACACTAAATTTAAGTCACGACTTATAAAGGACATGCTTCTAGATCAAAGAAGCTACCTTTATTTTCATTTTGCAACCCCTGCTGTGCAGGAATTCGAAAGGTTAAATAGCATTTTTCGGGAAAGTAAGGCAGATCCTCACGAATTACATGAATAACTATTTCTGCATTATAAGAGTCTTAATAGTAGGATTTATAATACCAATAATAAGAAAAAAAGATATTTCTGATGTTGTTGACACACACACACACACACGCACGCACGCGGAATCAAATGCATGAAAAACACTACATGAAATTTAAACATAAAAGTTCCTCACCTCTATCCATGTTATGGACTGGAACGTGTTTTATAAAATCCGCGTGTATGAATCCAATAAAGCGACTAAGCCGGAAATGTGGTTCAGTGGGTAAGGGGCTAAAGGTGAAAAACGCCACGAGACCACGTATCTTTTGAACTTAAATGTTACAGAAAAATGTATATAGCTTCCTGGGCGGAAAAGAAAACAAATACTGACATTCCATATCTTATCATAGAATAGTATCACGTCTCACCGACATTCCATATCTGATCAAAGAATAGCATCACGTCTCACTGATATTCCATAATATCTGATCATAGAATAGCATCACGTCTCACAGACACTCCATAATATCTGATCATAGAATAGCATCATGTCTCACCGACATTCCATAATATCTGATCATAGAATAGCATCACGTCTCACAGACACTCCATAATATCTGATCATAGAATAGCATCATGTCTCACAGACACTCCATAATATCTGATCATAGAATAGCATCATGTCTCACCGACATTCCATAATATCTGATCACAGAATAGCACCATATCTCACCGACATTCCATAATATCTGATCATAGAATAGCATCACGTCTCACAGCCATAATATCTGATCACATAATAGCATCACGTCTCACAGACATTCCATAATATCTGATCATAGAATAGCTTCGTAATATCTGATCACAGAATAGCATCACGTCTCACAGCCATAATATCTGATCACAGAATAGCATCACGTCTCACTGACATTCCATAATATCTGATCATAGAATAGCTTCGTAATATCTGATCACAGAATAGCATCACGTCTCACTGACATTCCATAATATCTGATCATAGAATAGCTTCGTAATATCTGATCACAGAATAGCATCACGTCTCACTGACATTCCATAATATCTGATCATAGAATAGCTTCGTAATATCTGATCACAGAATAGCATCATGTCTCACCGACATTCCATAATATCTGATCATAGAATAGCTTCGTAATATCTGATCACAGAATAGCATCATGTCTCACCGACATTCCATAATATCTGATCATAGAATAGCTTCGTAATATCTGATCACAGAATAGCATCATGTCTCACCGACATTCCATAATATCTGATCATAGAATAGCTTCGTAATATCTGATCACAGAATAGCATCATGTCTCACCGGACATTCCATAATATCTGATCATAGAATAGCTTCGTAATATCTGATCACAGAATAGCATCATGTCTCACCGACATTCCATAATATCTGATCATAGAAAGCTTCGTAAATATCTGATCACAGAATAGCATCATGTCTCAACGACATTCCATAATATCTGATCATAGAATAGCTTCGTAATATCTGATCACAGAATAGCATCATGTCTCACCGACATTCCATAATATCTGATCATAGAATAGCTTCGTAATATCTGATCACAGAATAGCATCATGTCTCACCGACATTCCATAATATCTGATCATAGAATAGCATCACGTCTCACAGCCATAATATCTGATCACATAATAGCATCACGTCTCACCGACATTCCATAATATCTGATCATAGAATAGCTTCGTAATATCTGATCACAGAATAGCATCATGTCTCACCGACATTCCATAATATCTGATCATAGAATAGCATCACGTCTCACAGCCATAATATCTGATCACATAATAGCATCACGTCTCACCGACATTCCATAATATCTGATCATAGAATAGCATCACGTCTCACCGACATTCCATAATATCTGATCATAGAATAGCTTCGTAATATCTGATCACAGAATAGCATCATGTCTCACCGACATTCCATAATATCTGATCATAGAATAGCATCACGTCTCACAGAAAAGCACTATTCTATGATCAGGAGCTACAGGCCAGGAAAAGATACCTGGTCAAATGCAGCCACTTTTGCCTTTGATGTTTATGAGGGGTTCCAGAGTAGACAGGAAACGATGGCGGTAGCACTTGATCTTGAGGACGCATACAATAGAGTTCGATATGATATTTTGATGACCGTACTGATGAAGAAGGGGGTCAATCCCTGGTTGGTGAACTGGATAGCATGGGCCTCAGAGCCACATATTTTAACCCCGGGACTGCCACAGGGATCTGCAGTCTCACCGGTGCTCTTTAATGTGTATACGAGCAAGATTGCAAACATAGAAGCACCAGGGGTTGGAAGGATACTAACATTTGCAGATGATATTCTTGCATATAGGCAGGGGAGAGATAGGGAGCAAACAGCCCAGGAGTTACAGGCGACAGTAGATGAAGTGATTGACTGGTGCACTGAAATGAGTGCTGTCATCCACCCGGAAAAGGCGGCTGTGTTGTGGTGCTCTCTGGACAACAGGATTGTGAGAGATGATGCCCCAAGCCTCACGATAGATGGCAGAAGCGTCAACAGAGAGAACAAACTGAAGTATCTGGGAATCACATTTGACAGGAGCCTGTCCTTCAAGGACCATGTGGAGACGGTTGTGACAAGGTCTCAAAAGGGACTCATATGCACTTAAAACTATGGCTGCAATGGACACAGAGCAGAGAATGCTTTTCACACTATACCAGCACTTGATCCTCTTAGTGATTGATAATGGACTAGGACTGCTCACTGTCTCAATGAGTCAGCTGGTGAAATTAGAGCGCATACAGAACGAAGCGATGCGAGTCATTCTTGGATGCACCAGAGACACCCCAGTTGTGTGTATGCGTTACATCCTTGGTTTGCCGTCTGTTGCAGGTAGGCTCAAGGTGATGCAGGCGAAGGCATACCTCAGAGTAGCTGCAGACACAGATCACCCGTTGCATGAGGCGCTGGACGCCGTTAAGGGTCAGCGACTGATAAGAGGGAAATCATGGATGGCTCAGGCGGAGGATACGATCAGGCAGGTGTGCCCCTTGGAGAACATTAGGAGAGGAGAAGAGTGGGTCAGAGTGTCAGCGGAGCAGTCAGACTTGTGCAGAGTTATAATCACATTGAGCCGGGAGTGCAGGGAGTGGCCAGCAGGGGCCACGGAAGTGGAAATCCAGCAACTAATTCAGGATAATGCTCGCTCAGGTGATGTGATTATCTACACAGATGGGTCGGTGTTGAGAGGTAGGAGAAGTGCCTGGGGGTTCTTAGCAAAAGCCAATGGTCGACGTTTGGTGCAGGAGAGCCTGGCATATGATACCACAACATCTAGCTTAAGAATGGAGGTGGAGGCGGTCAGTGCAGCTTTCCGCTGGATGGAGAATACGATACACACACACATCGTGATTGTAACTGACTCAGAAAGCATGCTGAGTAGGGTGAAGACAGGCAAGCTTCGTGCAGAGTAGCTTGCTTCGCTTCGGAAGTCACGGGTGACAAGCATCGTCTGGATCTTTTCTCCGGGGCATGCTGGTGTGCTGGGGAATGAACAGGCGGACAGATTGGCTGGCTCCGCAAAACTTGGTGGAGTATTGATGCATGACAAAGTAGATGTGGTTGCGACCTTGTGGGAGCACGTGTACACCTCGGAGGAGCAAATGGATCACCATGGTCTGGCAAGAATGCGACAGCGAGGAGTGACGAGGGGATCTGGCCGACGCTCAACGCTCAGAGGAAAGGCGAGACGGACATATAATCAGATTGCTACTGGTACTATTAGTGTTGGAACTCTTCGCTGGCTGCTGAGGGTGGGGACGGAGCGCTTATGGGAATGCCCCGAATGCTGTGATGTCGGTTCCTAAATCAATCAATCAATCAATCAATCAATCAGAATAGCTTCATGTCTCACAGAAATGCTGCAGCCACATTAAACGTCACAGTGACTTAGAGAGGACAGTGATGGCAGGCACGGGTTCGGGGAGTAGAGGTAGTGGTCAACCAGCCTCAAGCTTGACACAAGAGATTGAAGACACATCGGACATGAAGAGGTATGAGATGGAAGGACTGGTGAAGGAGGAAGAATAGTTTTGGCTGGCCGTGTGGAGATCGACCTTCTGTATAGGACCTGCTGAATGACGCCGTTGATTCTGAAAGGTCAGGCGAGCTTCGTAATACCAACACCATCATTCACCCAATGCCGTTGTTTTAAGTTTGTTACATATCATTTACGGGACGTAGCAGTCAACTCCAACATGTTTCGTTTTTTCTGTTTGTGATTCTTGGGCAAGTTTACGTTGAGTAGATTGCCATTGCTTTCTAATACACCGGCACTCATACCATTGTATGAAAGTACGTACCAACGCAAGGCGGTATGCTTCTAAATCCCCCGCAGATGTGTTCTGGATGCGGTATGCTGGATTATGAAATGTATTCATAACCCCTTTGCCAGAGGGTTGTAGACAATAACATAATGAACAAATTAGTTGCACGTCTTTTCACAGGACGTTTCAATTAACCCCGGCATTTATTGACTGTTTATGATTTACTAGTAACCTTTACGTTTAGTAATTTACTATTGCTTCTTTAACTACCGACGCTCATATAATCGAAATCAACGCAAAACGACCTGCTCCCAAAAAGCCTGCGACTGATTACGAATTCTGGACCCGATATGTCAGAAAATTGTGAAACTGCGTTCACAAAACCCCAAGCCACAAACGCAGACCATAAATAATTAGCTGAGCACTATGTACCCAATAGGCCGGGGAGTCTCCGTGGCCAAGTAGTTACCCCGCCTGCCTCGCGTTCCGAAGGTTGTGAGTTCGATTTCGGGATACGTCGCTCGATTCACGAGCGCAATTTCCTCGGAAACTCCTTGGGGCTCGTCGCTGAAGCTACAGAGTTCGTGCTGTGTGAGACGCTTTCTGCAGGCCGCCCTGCGGAAAGAGACTGAGCCATACGTGATAAAACCCTGTGCAATTAAGTCGATTCTCTTGTCTTTTCCACTCTTTCCTTAAAACCCAAAATGTCAAAATCGCATGACAACGCCCTGTTTTACCTTTTTATCTTTGTGAAATCTGTAGCTGTCAGCTTCCAATTATCGGTTTACGTTCACGAACAAGTATCTTGTACAGCTCCTAATGATTACGTCAGTGCCAGTTCCGCTAATTCGAAGACAGCAATTCTTTGTTTAGAACTCCACATATCAAGCAAGCAGGCATTCCCTTGCTAGCGCTGAAGTGAACTGAGTAACACTGCCGTTCTTTCACAACATGTATTGGAACCTGTCTTGACAGACAACTGTTTTCTACACGAAATAGCGGTGTTGATAACGAAAGATTACGTGTAAATGGAAATGTGTCTTCTGAAAATTTGTTTTCTAAACACAGTTTAAGAATATGGCCACCCAATTTGTGAGATGTTTTTGTTTGTTTTATCTGGAAATAAACAAATTGTTGTGAAGATGAAGGAATGAGTTATCTCCGGGTATCTGAAACTGTGCGGTGCAGAGTTAATAGAGAAATAGATGCTATGTTTCTCTGAAAATGTATGGTCTATGTCGTCTTGGAGGGAAGAGGGGTACTGGAAGGGGTGCGGTATGGTGGGCGGGGGGGGGGGGGGGGGAAGAATAGTTATTTAAAAGTATTCTTTATGGTCTCAAATAGTAAATAAATAGTTATTGAAAAGTATTATTTATGGTTTCAAAGAGGTAGAGAAATAGTTATTGAAAATCATTCGCTGAGGTCTCAAATAGGTAAATAAATAGTTATTGAAAAGTATTTTCTGTGGTCTCAAAGAGTTAGAGATACATTTATATTTATTGAAAAGTATTATTTATGGTCTCAAAGAGGTGGAGAAATGGCTATTGAAAAGTATACTCTGTGGTTTCAGGGAGGTAGAGAAATAGATATTGAAAAGTACTCTCTGTGGTCTCAAAGAGGTTAAAAAATAGTTATTGAAAAGTATTCTCTGTGGTTTCAAAGAGTTAGAGAAATGTGTATTGAAAAGTATTCTTTTTGGTCTCAAAGAGGTGGAGAAATAGTTATTGAAAAGTATTACTCTGTGGTTTCAGGGAGGTAGAGAAATAGATATTGAAAAGTATTCTCTGTGGTTACAAAGAGGGAGACAAATAGTAATTGAAGAACATTAACTATCGTCTCATAAACCAGTGGTTCTCAACCTTTATAGGGCGAGAAGTACAGAACCGTGAAATTTAGAGGGAAAAACAATATCAAGTAACTGGTTCTTGTATTAATGCGATCTTGAAATAAACTTAATTCCCCCCCCCCCTCTTTGAAAACCCTAAAATTCCTCACGGGGGGGGGGGGGGGAATTCCCCACCGGTTGAGTACCAGTGTCATAAACGTAAACTATGTCGTTAATTGAAAAGTTGTTGAAAAGAATTTTCGTTCGTTACAAAGACACCCAGAAATAGTTATTGCACATAACTGATCATGGGAGCATGATGATTGCATGACGATGATGGGAGCTCTATCGTCTGTTAGAAACAGAGGAAAAAGCTATTAAACAGTATTCTCCATCAATGAACCATCCATCCATCATGTGCCATGCCGATAAGCGTGGGCGGTCATATTCTGCCATCTCACTCGATCACCAGAGTCGTGGATCAGCTCAGTGTTCCTGTCTCGATCCATGCCATGTGGCCAAGCCATCCAGGTATTTACTTCTCGGTCTTCCCCTTGGTCTCTTCCCTTCGATCTTGTCAGTTGTCACCAAGTTCTCCAAGTCATTTCTTCTCATAACATGCCCAAAAAATTTAGATTGTCAACGTCTAATGACTCTAATCAGTTTACGA
Organism: Cepaea nemoralis; assembly: GCA_014155875.1. Classification (NCBI taxonomy): domain Eukaryota; kingdom Metazoa; phylum Mollusca; class Gastropoda; order Stylommatophora; family Helicidae; genus Cepaea; species Cepaea nemoralis. Next base: position 449,569 of record JACEFZ010010860.1, on the reverse strand, counting down.
TCTTCATTTGTCATCAATGAACAGGAAGAGAGAAATAGTTATTTAGAGGTGTTTTCCGTGATCACAACGAGACAGAGGAATAGTTATAGAAAATTATACATAAAGATCGCTGTATGCTTGGAACAGGAAATACATGCCCAAGCTACAACAACACTCTATTTTGTAACACTATATTGTGTAACAGGTAATACATGCTCAAGCTACAACAACACTATATTTTGTGACACTATATTGTGTAACAGGAAATACATGCTCAAGCTACAACAACACTCTATTTTGTAACACTATATTGTGTAACAGGAAATACATGCCCAAGCTACAACAACACTCTATTTTGTAACACTATATTGTGTAACAGGAAATACATGCCCAAGCTACAACAACACTCTATTTTGTAACACTATATTGTGTAACAGGAAATACATGCTCAAGCTACAACAACACTCTATTTTGTAACACTATATTGTGTAACAGGAAATACATGCCCAAGCTACAACAACACTCTATTTTGTAACACTATATTGTGTAACAGGTAATACATGCTCAAGCTACAACAACACTATACTTTGTAACACTATATTGTGTAACAGGTAATACATGCTCAAGCTACAACAACACTATATTTTGTAACACTATATTGTGTAACAGGTAATACATGCTCAAGCTACAACAACACTATACTTTGTAACACTATATTGTGTAACAGGTAATACATGCCCAAGCTACAACAACACTCTATTTTGTAACACTATATTGTGTAACAGGTAATACATGCTCAAGCTACAACAACACTCTATTTTGTAACACTATATTGTGTAACAGGTAATACATGCTCAAGCTACAACAACTCTCTATTTTGTAACACTATATTGTGTAACAGGAAATACATGCCCAAGCTACAACAACACTCTATTTTGTAACACTATATTGCGTAACAGGAAATACATGCCCAAGCTACAACAACACTCTATTTTGTAACACTATATTTTGTAACAGGAAATACATGCCCAAGCTACAACAACACTCTATTTTGTAACACTCTATTTTGTAACACTATATTTTGTAACAGGTAATACATGCCCAAGCTACAACAACACTCTATTTTGTAACACTATATTTTATAACAGGTAATACATGCTCAAGCTACAACAACACTATATTTTGTTCTTGTGTTGTTATTTTCCTTCGCTCCCTTTGAACTTAAGCGTAGTCCATACACGTGTTACTACTTCTTGTGCACGGGACAGAATTTTACAAGTGGGTTAGCTTTCTTTTTTTTTACCATTGTCACTCGCTATTAAGCTGTGTGCGATTTGGCAGCAGACCGCGTTGGTTGGTTTTAACGAATTAGTATGGGAGCCGATCGTTCAGAAAGCAATGGCAAATTACTGAAGGTAAACTTGCCAAGAGATCACAAATAAATTTTTTAAAATATAATTTAAAAAACTCGCCTTTAGGCGCACCCTCTCCGAATTTTAAGGTATTTGTAATGTTCTTCACCAAGTCAAGGACGAGAAGTCAGAATTTTAGTGTAAATGACTGGTGTAAGAGCTGTACCCGCTATATCGGTAACAGCAAACCGGAAGTTTAAGAGCACTCTTATCCATTTCGCCTTGCTGACCTCAACATTATCCTTTAAACTGACTGATCTGATGATGATAATGATGACGATGATGGTGATGATGATGATGATGGTGATGATGATGATGATGATGATGATGATGATGATTAAGAAGAAGAAGAAGAAGAAGAAGAAGAAGAAGAAGAAGAAGAAGAAGAAGAAGAAGAAGAAGAAGAAGAAGAAGGAGGAGGAGGAGGAGGAAGAGGCTGAGGAGGAGGAGGAGGAGGAGGAAGAAGAAGAAGAAGAAGAAGAAGAAGAAGAAGAAGAAGAAGAAGAAGAAGAAGAAGAAGAAGAAGAAGAACAAGAACAAGAACAAGAACAAGAAAAGAAGAAAGAAAAAAGAAAAAGAAGAAAAGAAAAGAAGAAGAAGAAGAAGAAAAGAAAAAAAGAAACACAAAAAACAACAACAACAACAAAAACAACACAACAACACAAAAAAAACAACAAGAACAGAACAAAGAAGAAGAAAAAGGGGGGGGAGGGAGGGGGAGGAGGAGGAGGAGGAAGAGGGGGGAGGAAGAAGAAGAGAAGAAGAAGAAAAGAAGAAGAAGAAGAAGAGAAGAAGAAGAAGAAGAAGAAGAAGAAGAAGAAGAGAAGAAGAAGAAGAAGAAGAAGGAGGAGGAGGAGGAGGAGGAACAGCAGCAGCAGCAGAAGCAGATGCAGAAAATAATGGTAATGATACTGATGGCAAAATTGGGTTCCATTGACTGTAGAAAATGTTCCATTCTCTTACTAATTGTAGAGCCCCCGACTTGGTCTCACAAAGTGTGCGCTATAGATTTATGTGGGAAGCTACACCGATGGGAGTGGCGTGTTGTTAACCCACATCACAATCTCGTCACCTTTAAAAATCTGGAATCTGGCGAAAGATTCCGTGCTCCCCACAGAGCACCCTGTTACTGTTGTCTTTATGGCGGTTTGATATTTGTCACATCATATGGTAAATGAGAAGACGAGATCAAAAATAGATGATATAAGGTAAATCAACTCATTTGACAATTGACTCCAATACTAAAAGAACATACACATATCAATAGATACTAAGAAAGCAATCGACAACACAATTTTCCTATCAACTCTGTTTTACAGCAGTGCTAGATTTCATTAGAAAAAGACACAAGTTAATGTGTTTGGCCATATACCTAGATTACCAACAAACAGTACACCACAACAAGCATTGATGTACAAACCAATTTGAAGTAGAAGACCAGGTCGGCCATGCAAACGATGGACAGAGGAAATGGCAGAGCCCATGGGGATCTCGATACATGAAGCCCATACATGTGCACTCTCATGCTGTGTATGCTTCTCGGCGCGGCAAGGTACAAGAGGAACAGGATAAGATGAAATTTATGGCTATGAGAAGACATCAATGCAGAATGGCTTCAACGTTGCGGATCGTAAAGCAAGTAGCTGACTGGGATAGAGAGATGTGTACACGAGAGGGGGAGAGGGTATAGAAATGACAGAGAGGACATAGCGTGATGGAGAGAGATAGGGAGACTGAAGCAAAGAGATTGATTGATTGATTGATTGATTGATTGATTGATCGATCTTTATTTTCGAAGGGTTAAAAATTGGGCACGCAGGCCTGCCTTTCATTCGGCCCTTCCAATCACTCATCTTTCGTTCATCAATAGTGCATGATACAATCACATAGGAAAAACACATTGTTAAATGAATGCTGTAAACCTACACAATGCATATTACAATGTTATGAGACACTTCCCCCACCCACCCACACATCCCCCACCCACCACACATCTACCATACGCACACACATCTCCCCACCACACTACACACACCCCAACCACACACACACCACAAGGCACACATATATTTCCCCACTCACCCCTTATCCACACATCCCCACATACACACATCTCCCCACCAACACACACACACACACCCCCACCCATCGTCCAACCCACGCACACTCAACCACCCAAATATCCTCCACCCACTCAGCCCCAAAAACTCAGCCAGACACAGATCCCCCACCCACCCGCACATCCCCTGCCAACCCACACATCCCCTGCCAACCCACACATCCCGCACCCATCCATACACATCCCGCACCCATCCACACACATCTCGCACCCATCCACACATATCTCCCACTTACACTTCTTCCACTAACACAATCTCCCCCACCCACACACACACACACATCCCGCACCCGCCCACACAACCCCCACCAATACACCCCACCCACACATCCCCACCCACACACATCCCCCACCCACACACATCCCCACTCACACACATCCCTCACCCTCACACATCTCCCCGCCCACACGCACATCCCCCACCCATGTACGTATCCCTCAACAACTCACACCCACACATCCCCACCCACCCATCAACAAATACATCCGTCACTTACCCACCCATACCCACACATCTGACACACATCCCCCACCCTCACACACATCCGTCACCCACCCGCACAACCTACACCCAACCCCACCTCCCCCACTAACCCACACACACATCCTTCACCCATATATCCCTCATCCAAACATATCTCCCTCTCACACACCCCACCCATGTACACATCCCCCATACATACATCCCCCACACACATCTCCCAACCACACATCTCTCACCCACACACAATCTCCTCACACATCTCCAACCCACCCACACATCCCATACCCACCCACACGTCCCCCACCTATAAACACCCTCACCACCCGCACATGCATCCTGCACCAATCAACACTTCCCCAACCAACACAACACTCCACCCACACTGACATATTCCGCACCCACACACACATCCCCCAAAACATCCCCCACATCACACCCATCGTCCAACCCACACACATCCCCAACACCCCTACAGAGATGTGAAGGAGAGAGCAGGGAAACCGGGAGATAAGACAGAGAAACAGAGAGAGAGAGAGAGAGAGAGAGAGAGAGAGAGAGAGAGAGAGAGAGAGAGAGAGAGAGAGATCAAAGATGCAGATATATGAGAGCGACAGAAGGTAAAAAAATAAAGATACAGAGAGATAAGTAAGAGCTACTGACAGATAGAAAGACATACAGAAATGCCGATATCGATAGTGGAAATGATATTGGTGAGAGTTAGGTCAGCATCCATCAGCATTTGTAGTGTAGGGTAAAGAGGGAGGTATAGTACCTCACCGTGAGTGGCAGCCATATCCCAAGGGATAGACCAGGGTCCTATTTGGTTCCCATCTCTTTACCTAGCTTATTATGGCTCCATGAATACCGCTTGTGTACGTCGGTGGCCACACCAGGGGCAACAGTCTTGGTTGATTGGCTAAACTATACGAGTGAAGTAGAGGTAATATCTTACTCAGGGAATGTCCATCCCTAGTACACAAAGACTGGGACGGTGGAGAAGGTGGATGAATCTAAATAGATCAACGCTTCGAAAGCGAAACAGCAGAGTGTGTGGCACACATGAGGCGTGTTCAGGACACGATAGTGAACATGGCTGGCCATCGTGGAAGAGATTGGGACCTCACCGTGTAATATCCCAAAGACAGCAATGGTAATTCAACAACAAGAAAAAAGCGATACGGTTAATTCTTGGCCCCCTGTTGTAAATATTCATAGTGAATAAGGAAGTGCATAATGACAAATGCATCCGAAATTCTTTTGAAAGGGTGCATTCTGACAATACCTGCCTGAAAAGGAGAAGTCTAAGAATTGGTACGTGGAACGTACGCACCCTATTCAAGCAGGGAAGTTTGATAACCTTAATGAAAAAGCAAACAACATGAATTTAGATATCTTAGGTGTATCTGAAACAAGATGGACAGATACAAGTTATATAAGGAGAGAAGATTTCATATTCATTAACTCAGGAGGAGATCATCACGAGAGAGGAGTGGGATTTTAGTAAAACGAAATTTAGAGAAACATTAGTGGATTCTGGGCTCATAAAGAAAGGATGATACTTCTCAAAATTAAGGCATGATCGTTCAACATAGTACTTCTTCAGTTATATGCTCCAACAACTGATTATAGTGATGAACAGCTAGAAGAATATTATGAAGACCTACAACGAACACTGAAAGTTGTAAAATCATCAGAGGTCATAATTGTCATGGGAGACATGAACGCAAAAGTTGTAAAAAGTAATATAAGCAGATAGTATAGCAATATGGTATGGGAAACAGAAACGAAAACATAACCCTAGAAAACTGTATACGTGGAAAAGCCCTGGAAATAGAACAAGAAACCACATTGACTACATTATGATTAGAAATAGATTTAAAAACAATGTTAAAATGCCAAAACATACCCTGGTGCTGATATCAACTCTGACCATAGTCCTGTAGTCTTAAAATTACAAATAAAACTTAAAAACCCAGGAATAAGGACATCGAAGACACCTCATGTAGATATATCGGCATTGAAACAACCAGAAACAAGTCAACTATACCTGGTTGAAGTAAAAAATAGATATGGTGAGCTAATCATTGAAAGTATGGAACAATCTGGACGTGAAAATACTGAGGATAAAATTAATACTTAAAATTGGAAAGTGTAAAAATCAATATTCAGATTGTAAATACCACCTTGCCGTGAAGATAAATAAGAAAAAATAAAAACAATTATGGATAACCAATGAAATCTTGAGTAAAATGACTCAAAGAAAGAAAGCAAAGAACACTCCAGAGTATATATTAATAGATAGAGAAATACGACACATGTGCAGAGTTGCCAAAGAAGTGTGGTTGCAGAAACAATGCAAAGAAATAGAGGATCTAGAAATAAAACACAACTCGAAAGAATTGCATGTACATATAAAAAGATTTACAAAGAAGCAAAAATAATATAACAGGAAATGGTTGTATCAGAGGAAAAATTGAAAAATTATAATTAATAACACTGACATAATAAAAAGATGGACAGAGTACACAGAAGATTTATTCTGGGACAACAGGGTCAATTGACCAACATTGTATAATACTCAAGATGGACCAAAAATATTAAAGGCTGAAGTTGAAAAGGCTATTAAAAAGATGAAAGAAGGAAAGGCTGCAAGTCCTGACAAGATAATAACAGAGATGATAAAATCCTTATCCAGCTTTGGCATTGATACTATCACATAATTATATAATGATATATATATATATAATATATATATATATATATATATATATATATATATATATATATATGTGTATAAGAGACAGATATATATATATATATATATATATATATATAATACTTAGTACATCCCCAAGGATTTGAAAACATCCATTTTCATCACACTACCGAAGAAGCCAAGGGCTGTTGATTGTGAGGATTACTGAACTATTAGCTTAATGAGCCACATAACTAAGATACTACTCACGGTCATACAAGAAAGAATTCAACATAAAATAGATGAGGAAGTAGCTGAACAACAATTTGGGTTCCGCAAAAACAGCGGCACCAGAGAAGCAATTATCTATTTGAGGATGTTAATTGAAAATTATTTAGAAGTTCAAAAAAGTATATATGTTTGTTTCATAGACTACAAGAAAGCTTTTGATAGAGTACAACATGAACGACTAATTACGTGCCTTCAAGATATAGGAGTAGACGGAAAGGACATCATACTTATTAGTAACTTGTACTGGGAACAAGTGGCGCCTATTAGATGCGGAAATAACTAATCGTCGCTTATAGAGATAAATAGAGGAGTACGGCAGGGATGTGTACTGTCCCCAACCCTCTTCAACCTATACACATAAAGAATTTTTAAACAAGTTGAAATGCTGGACTTAATATCAATGGAAGATTCATAAACAATCTTAGGTATGCTGACGATACCGTGTTACTAGCAGAAAGTGAACAAGAGTTACAAGACCTAGTGGAACAAGTCAACAGGCACAGTGCAGAATGCGGCTTAGATATTAACATTTAAAAAAAAAACTATGTTAATTAGCAGTGAAAAGGAAAGGTCATCAATGAACATAACAGTAAACGGGCAGATACTAGAACACGTAACAAGTTTCTCCTATCTTGGACATATAATAACAGACGATGGCAGAAGTGAAATAGAAATCACAAAGAGAATAGGAATGGCCAAAAATGCTTTCAGCGGCATGAAATCAGCATTAACACCTAGAGAGATTAATAGTGCATTAAAAACGAGAATTGTCAAATGCTACGTGTATTCAACGCTACTGTATGGCTCGGAAGCCTGGACATTGAACAAACAACTAGAAAGTCGCATAGAAGCCCTGGAGATGTGGATTTACAGACGAATATGTCGTATTTCATGGAAACAAAAACAATAAAATGCAGAGGTTCTAGAAAAACTGGGAATAAAGAGCGAGTTTATGAAATAAATAAAGAGGAGGCAAGTGAAATATTTCAGCCACGTAAAAGACATGATACTCTTATAAAAAGAATACTAGAAGGTAAGGTTGAGGACAAATGAGCAAGAGGTAGACAATGATAAAAGTGGAAGAATAGCATCAAGAGATGGACGAACATCAGACTGACAGAATGTACAGCCAGGGCGAAAGACAGACAGTGTTGGAGATCCATTGCAGCCAACCTTCATTGTGGAGACGGCACCTGATTGATTGATTGAGGTCAGCATGGCCGAATGGATAAGAACGCGTGTTCTAAAACATACGGTGTGCTGATGCCAAGGTAAGGGGTTCAACCCCTACACCCGACAGTTGGACTAAAATGTCCTTGACTTGAGGAGGGTAATTACAAGTTCCTCTGAGGTCGGAGTGGGTTCGCCTGATGGCGAGGGACACTGTTAACATGTAAAGCTAATCCGCACGCAAAATTCAGTCCAGCACTACCAGAAGTAGCGTGCATGGACTACGCTTGAGTTCAAAGCGAGCGAGCGCCAAAAAAAATAAATTGGCGGGAGAGTAAAGAGGTAAGACATATGCAGAACTAAGGGAGCAAGAGGTGGCATGATAGCAATATACTGAGATTGAGAGAGACAGGTTACAGAGACGTCGAGAGACAAGACAGGAAGAGAAATAAGTGTCTCGTGAGAGTGAGAGGAATAGAAATAGATAGATATGAAATAGGTTGTGTGACAGAAATGGAGAGAGAGGGGGAGCGGATAGAGAGGACATAAAGAACAAGACGTAATAAAGAAGACGAGTTCTGGAGATAAAAATAGTGAGAGAAAACGGACAGTGAGTGGGAAATAAGATAAAGATGGATATTTAATTAGCTGGAACGAGATAAGCCAGAATGTTAACTAGACACCTCACTTCACATAGCTATTACACTAATGACAATTATCGGATCAGTGAGGTCGGGAATTAAGGCGTCATTACTCAAAGGTGTCATCTAATTTTATTAATATTGAATGTCTTGCTAACCGTTACGAAAGAACGGAATCCAGAACTAAGGCAGATATTAGGCTACGTGAAAGGAAAAAAGAAAATAATCACTCACTAGTAGGCCGGAGAGCATCCGACATGTAGTTGTTGGTTATGGTCTACAGCTCGCGACGTCAGAGGGTCTTTAGTTGGCGACGTCAGACAGGGGGTCTCATGTTGGAGACTTAGGCTCCAGTCATAAAAGTGTGTGGATAGTGTCACAAAGGAAGTCAATGGCAGATTTAACATAGGCTTATTATATTATTAATCTACACTACTTGCACCTTGCTGTCTTAACAGACGATAGTTTGTTGCATTGTGCTTTTAAAAAAAAAAAAAAATTTAAAAAAAAACAATAATCTATCCATAGCACAAAGTCTGGGATGAATTGTAGAGACCATGTGTCGCCCATGCAATATGATCCTCATCTCGACCTGTCTAGTTTACTCCAGAGGAAAGGAAACACTAATACATCTGGTAGACAAGCTGCAGAAATTGCCGGATCAGCAAAGCAAGGATTTAACTGTTCGCTTGTCGGGACATGGATCCTAGACCAGTTGCCAACCAAGGCTTAAGGCCTGGTTTAACCTGACATGACATTTAGTCTTTAGGTTGCATTTCCTCGCACCAGGATAAAGCTTTTACACTTCCAATTGCGCTCCCGAAGCCGTTGGTATAATGTGGGGTGTCGGGTTTGGTGAGCGCCACCCAACATTCAGCGCTAACAGAAAGCAGGTAGTACCGTCTTCTGTCATTGGGTAGCTCAGTCATAACTTACTAAGGCCTGACTTTGATAAATCTATAGCAATCAAAGTAATTATGTGGAATTTTGAAAGACGATTGTGGTGGTAAAGTTCTGCCCAAGACAAGCTACTGGGAGCGGTTCGAGCACGATCGATACGCACCATTGAATTCAGTTCTGTTACTGTAAGGGATCTTCAGCTATCCTTTCTCTCTGCTAGTCTGTATGCAAACATATAACAATAATCGTGATTATATAGCATGCCTTTTGCAGAGCGTTGTTTTTATGGGTGGCATGATAGAGGTGTTATATCATATAACAGGATAAGCAAAGTGTCTCATTCACTCCTCTAGCCTACTGGAAACCTTTGGGCAAGGTGGAGTACCCGTTTAACCCCCAGGTCAGGGTTACGTAAAGTCATGGATGGTGTTGAAAAGTAATCGACAGATGGTTGTTGGTTATGGTCGTCAGTCTCACTACAGTAGACAGGGGATTTCTTTATTTTATTTCATTTTTTTATTTATTTATTTATTTTTTATTTTTTTTGAGACAATAGCTACGGTATGGTCACTGGTAAGAAGGAAAGCAATGGCAAACTACCTTCTTTACAAATGCTTAGAAAATCATGTTTCATAAATTTAAATGGCGAAATATAGCCGCCCTCTTACCGGCATGCCAAATGATAATGGTGATGCTTTTATGATAATCCGACGAAAAGCCTCTTCATCCCTCACCATTTCTCCAGCCTCATGCACTCCCGTATCGAAAGGGTCTGCACTGTCCTGTGTCCATCTTCGTGCCAGTCAATCCGTGTTTCTCTCACAAACTTTACATCTCATCATTGTTTTGTACAAGCCACCGTGACGTTTAGAGTGGCCGAAGTATTTCCCTTTTCCTGTGCTGTTTATGAACTAGTTTAGTTTAGTTCTGTGCTGTTTATGAACTAGTTTCTTCGATGCTCACATCTGGTAGAATGTCAGTATGTTTCTTCTTCTTGGTCCTGGCTGTTGTAAGAACGTTGAACAATTATATAATCATCATCATCAAGTGCCCTGCCAGCTGGCGTAGGCGTTCATGGCTCTCCACAGATCTCGGTCTTTGGTTTTCTGGATGAACTCTGCTGCTGATATTCCTCCGTGCCACCGCCTCAATCCATCCAGCATCATTTCTCTTGGTCTGCCTCTGCCTCTCTTCCCCTCGATCTTTCCAGTTGTCGCGATGTTCTCCAATGCCTCTCTTCTCATTACATGACCAAAGAAAGTTGTTTGTCTCTTTCTTATTGTTGTATATAGTGTTCTAGTTTCATTAGCCTGTTTCAGGCAGTCGTCGTTAGTTACTCTGGCAGTCCAAGGAATTCTCAATGAGCTACTGTATGAGAGTAGACGGTACTACCTGCCTTCTGTCAACGCCGAATGTTGGGCGGTGCTCACCAAACCCGACACAGGATAAGCAGGATAAGCAAAGTGTCTCATTCCCGACGAAAAGCCTCTTCATCTCTCACAAGTTCTCCAGCCTCATGCACTCCTGTATCTTTAGGGTCTGCACTGTCCTGTGTCCATCTTCGTGCCAGTCAATCCGTGTTTCTCTCCGCATTGTTACAGCGGCTTCGGGCGGAAGAGCGCAACTGGGAGGGTACAGGGCTTACCCTAGCGCGAGGAAATGCAACCTAAAGACTAAATGTAAGCCTTGCCTAAGCCTTGGTTGGCAAATGGTCTATGATGGAAGCTCCGACAGTTAGCGGACAGTTAGAGCATTGCCTTGCTGATCCAGCAGCTTCTGCCGTTTGTCTTGTTCCAGATGTATTGGTGTTACCTTTCCTCTGGAGTAAACTAGGCAGGCCGAGAGAGGGATCATGCTGCCTGGGCAACATATGATATCTAAACTCAGCCCAGGCTTATGGAGAGGTATAACTCCGTTTTACCAACTATCGTCTGCCAAGACGGCCAGGTGCCAATCAAGCAGAGTCGGGGGGTTCTGTGGTCTGATCAGTGTCGTCCACGAGCCTGACATGTGCACATATTAACACAAACATTAAACTCTAGCAGGAGTTTTTAATATAGTCTGGGAAGAAATAAATGTGACAGCGATTGGCAACAGGCAGTAATACTACAAATATAGAAAAAGAAAGGCAATATGAAAGGGTGGGAAACATACAGGAGTGTATCACCCCTGAATCACCAGGAGTATATCACTTCTGAATCACATTGGGAAAATGTACTCAAAACTATTGGAAAAATGAGTTGGACCCATATTCGAACAACAGTTAAGCAAAGGAAAATTTGATTTAAGGAATGGAAAAAGTTGCACTTATACACTATTCATTGATTAATTGGTATCTTGCCCGAGACCGCTTACCCATCTGTAATTCACCAAAGAGGATATTTTACTTTGGCATTCTACCATCATCCATCCTCCTAACGTGTCCTATCCATCTAAGTCTACGAGGACTGAGCATGGAACAAACCGTCACACAACCTGATCATTCCAATACTTCAGTATTTGTGATTTAGTCTTGCCACTTAATACCTATAATTCTTCGCAGATACCGCATATGAAAGCTGTTTAAACGTTTCTCTTGGTGTGAGTAAGTTGCCCAGGCTTCACTGTCATAAAGAAGAGTGCTAAGGACACAGGCTTGATAGACAAGGACTTTTGTTTTGGCAGTAAGCTTCCTGTTCTCCCAGACTCTTTTTCTTAACCTGTTAATTGTTGTTGCTGCCTTACCAATCCTGATGTTGATTTCCTGATCGAGGGATAATTTGCTATTTACCACTGATCCTAGATATGTAAAATGGTCTACTAACTCCAGTTGGGCATCGTCATTAAAGATTGATGGAACCCCATGTGCACCTTGTGACATAATCTGTGTCTTCTTTTTTGTTTTGTTTTACTAATTGTGAAACCAAATTCAGAACAAGCATTGAACAATGCATGGACGAGACAGGAATACTGAGCTGATCCACGACACTGGTGATCGAGTGAAATGGCGAGTCATGACCGCCCACGCTTTCTGGCATGGCACATGATTGATTGATTGATTGAACAATGCAGATAGTAGATTGCCAGGAATTGGCTGAAGGTCAACAGGGTCATACGTGCTCTGAGTTTGTTATATATTGACTCGTTGTTATATAGTAAATATATTCGTGTATGACTTCTTCCTCTTGATTTCCACTCCGTGGGCTTGATGTTTAACTATACATTCAACACCACCATAATAGTTCGTTACTTTTAAATGTTACTCGTTGCTTCTGAATACACTTAAACTATACACAGGTAGAACGCAATACTTAGTAACTCCACTCATTTGAGATTTTCCATTTTCTGTTATCTGAAAACATGATACAGTTCATGTACACTACCAATTATTCAACATCACAGTCAAGTGTCTTGAAAACTCGACACGAATCTAGGTGTTAAAAGAATGGCACATTCTTTGACAGTAGCTCATTGTACACATTAGACCAGGCCCACACTTGACCGTGGCACAATGCAGACTGATCGCTTGGAGGAGACGATGTCCCCTACCAAGTGACTCGCTTTGCTGTCCTCATGCAAGGCGTGATTCTGTCAACCAGCTCGATCTTCACGCTGAATTGCGTGAAGCCCTGGACTGTATGCACTACGTGCTTCATAACCTACCCTGGATCATGGCATAGATGTTGTAATTCTTCCTCAGAGTGGGTCGTAACTGCAGCATCATCTGCAAAATACAACTCCCTGATCAGTACCCTCCTAATTTTGGTCTTGACCTTCAATCTCTTAGCGAATAGAGATCGCCATCTGAGCGTGAGTGAATGTATATACCACCATCCTGATCACGAAAGGCACATTTCAGTAGAATGGTATATTCCAAAGAGGGTGGGAGCTAGTACACAACCTTGCTTAACTCCACTCTTGATTTTAAACTCTTCTGAAGTTGCACCACCAAACTTGATTATATGTGATATAATTCTCACAACCGTCAAAAGCGAGATTAATATTGTCCCCACTACAACCCCATTTTACGACAATATGAACCAATAGCGATATTGGGCCGAAGCGAGGATGAAAGAAGGCATTGAATTGACTGTGACGTCACAACCTAAGGAGTACGAAACGTTGATAAATATGGCAGGCAAGGCTGAAAACGGTCTGTTTTTCACACCAACCCAAAACACGGGACAAGAGGATTCGATGAATGTGAAGGAGTCATCGCATCTTCCAGATCAGCTAAAACAAGATAACATATTCTTGAGATGAGGAAAGCATCAGCCTACAAGCAGACATCGCATTTGGAAAACCGAATCCAAGTCAGATCCTGAAACCTATCGCCGAAGTGTTTTGACACCATTCAATTAACATGAAGGTAGGCACAATGCTATATTTTACATTACGTTAGTAAGTGATCCTTTCCCAAGAAGAAGTTGGTAAGTGGATGTGTTGTCAAAGGTTGTTATTCCGTAATAAATTAATTAGGAGAGACTAAGTACTTTATTCAGATGTCGTAGTTCATTCATGAATACATTTTACACGAGGTTAAACCACGAGGAAGGTTTCTTCTAGTTAAGCAACTTATTTTATCTGTAAGCATTAGACCTAGGGTGTACAATTTAATTCATAAGCAGTTAAACTAAATCAGCAGTGATTAGAAGATGTGATTAACTTAAGATTTGGGAAACTAAGAATACTTAGTTCAATAAGGAGAAACTATTTTATATGTGCCAACACTGGTAAGAGAAATTAGTGTAATGTGTAACAGAAAAGTACGTGAATATGTGAGATGTAAATAGGTTTCTATATGTATCAGAATTTTGTGTGTTGGGAGAAAGCACCCATGTGGTGAGTCTAATTATTTTCATCGTTGTTAAACATGTGGATTTATCATTTGTGAGGCACATAATAATGTCTAATCATCACCCATGCAAGTTTAGTTATGATTCATGATGTATGAATGGGGATTGGGTGTGTGGGATGTGGATTTTAATTCCTGAGAATGATTCGTTATAATGTCTAGGGGTTTTTATTGATTCTCTGGTCACTGGTTAGAATGCAGGGTGATCAGGGATATTTACCACAAATCCCAGGAGAAAAGAGTTCAATCCTTGAAACAATGGCATCTGTGTGTAGGTTTCCCTTCCTACTTCATCACCCTTTACATTGTCTATAGTGCTAGAAGGATATTGATTGCTCACAACATATAAACAACCATTGTTGGACACCACATTTACTTGATGTACACAACACTTTTGGACAAACAGCTCAGGTATTAACTCAAGATCTGCATTTACATATATATATATATATATATATATATATATATATATATATATATATATATATATATATATATATATATATATATATATATATATATATATATATATATATATGTAATAAACACTATGCATTTTCAGACAGTCATGGGAATGATGTGCAGTATTACAACATAGTACCCAGTGAACATGTGGGATGTGGATTTTAATTCCTGAGAATGATTCGTTAAAATGTCTAGGGGGTTTTATTGATTCTCTGGTCACTGGTTAGAATGCAGGGTGATCAGGGATATTTACCACAAATCCCAGGAGAAAAGAGTTCAATCCTTGAAACAATGACATCTGTGTGTAGGTTTCCCTTCCCACTTCATCACCCTTACATTGTCTATAGTGCTAGAAGGATATTGATTGCTCACAACATATAAACAACCATTGTTGGACACCACATTTACTTGATGTACACAACACTTTTGGACAAACAGCTCAGGTATTAACTCAAGATCTGCATTTACATATATATATATATATATATATATATATATATATATATATATATATATATATATATATATATATATATATATATATATATATATGTGTGTGTGTGTGTGTGTGTGTGTAATAACCACTATGCATTTTCAGACAGGCATGGGAATGATGTGCAGTATTACAACATAGTACCCAGTGACCCCAAAAAAACAACAATGTTATTACAAACAACACAGCAACCACAAATTGGGTCTACTTTCATTTCCTCTCATAATTAAGGCCAATAAAGATATTAAATAGAACCCAACATAACATGTTTCTGACACCAGTTCTCTACTTGTGCAGTATGAAATCAAGAGTCTGCTCCTACATTGAGAAAATGTTTCTTTAAAGTCCAATCTCTACAGTACATAGATTATTTGCAGATTTCTAAGCATTGATAGGGATATATAGTTCCATTGCATAGAAGTTATTGTTCATAGGACTATGAAATTGGCAGAAACTAGTTTTCTTCTTTGAAGTATGAATCAGAAGTCTTTCCTAAATTGAAAAGAGTTTCTGACATGAGAGTTGATACTCTATAGTACACATAATATTCGTAGATTATAAGTTAGATATAAGTTCATAATGCCTATAAAAGATATTAACATAAGGATTTGAAATTGTAAGACATAGGAAAAATTACAGCGTGGCGCCCACCTGTGTTTCCTTAGTAAACATCATCCAGCCTGGTTTAAGAGAATTGTAACTAATTCTTAATTAAACATACTGGTCTATGTAATACATAAATATATCTTAATAATGTAGATAACATACCAATAGCTTGAAGAGAATCATGTTTTTAAGGCAAAATACCTTCTCCCCGAAGGGACAGGTCGACTTTCTTGCGTGTTCTCTTGACTAGAAATGGCCGCTTCAGTCTTTGTTTTCCCCCTCGCCAGGATTGGCCAGGTACGGGAGAGAAAACAAGCCAAAATAAATTTAGCTGTGCCATGGTCAGTCTATCGCTGTTTTATTTTCTCCTACATTAAGTAAGTTACTTAAACAGTAATTGTAAGGGTTTGTTTATTTTTAAGGGAGTCCATAAATAGGAAAGGGTAGGGACGTTTTTACTATATTACACGCCTCCCCCATTTAAGCCATTGATTTCTTTCAGAAAATAAATGGTCAAGTAGTACTCTACAATTTCCTTCTTTACTGACTCACCTAGTATCCATCCCTTTGTAATTTCCTACATTACTTCCCTATGTTAGATAATCTATCAGGGCCACGTCCATTTTCTTATAGTCACGACAACTGGCATAACCTTAATGGCTTACTTCCCTTTTAGTGAAAAAGTGTAGCACCCTCTCCACTGTTGTCAGCTATTGTTTGAAATATGAGTGGTTATCTGATAATTTGTTACTTTCAAGTACTAGTTTGTCTGCATCAAACCGACTTTTTGTAACAATTGAAATATCATCATTAAGCTTGCAATAGCCTGATGATACTGTTCATATGAAATTATTTGCTGAATTTCTTTTCCCCTATATTTAGTCTGGCGTTAGGAACTGGAGAAAGTCCTGAGTACTTCTACCTGGTTTATTAAGAAACCTAACATCTGCATTTTGCTGATTCTGGGTTTTGTGCGTCCACTCCCCTCAGATTCCTTTCCCAGCAGAAAGTCTCTTCTCTCCTTGTAGTTCATTTATGGTCTACGTGTAACCACTGCTAACTTAAGCATGACTAGTTGGGATATATATCAGCTTGATTCCTCTCTCGTTAGATTATTAATCTTGAGATTATGTTAAAACCGACGGTTAATTCTGCGTCTACTGATAGCATATTAAACTCGCCCGTCTCCCTATAAGTTAGACGTTTGTTTTAACTATAGATCTGATATTTAAAGGAAGCTAAAGATGGTGCCTGTTGAATACATTTTCATCCAACACATCCTGTGTTTGGGTTATTAGTCGAGTTATGGGATTTTCCGATCAGTTTTGATAACTACTGATTAGAGTGGTGTCCCTTTCTCTTGCGGGTTTTTCCGGAGAATCTCGTCTAACATGTAAACAAGGTCCAACTTTTCTAGATTTCCGTTCTGAACCGAATATTACCCGGGGAACCTGAATCTATCAGAAATGAAGTAATTCTTAGCTTACTTTCTCTGCTTTTCCTTCTAACCTAGATCTATTTTACGCTAGAATCCTTATTAGTAATTCTAACTGATGTGTTTGAGTTTCACTCTGTATTTGTTGCTTTGGTGTTGAATTACGAGCAATTATGCATCGCTTGGCGTACATTGATCGTCGTCTGCCTCCCTCCAGGTTTTAGACTATTTTCAACTTAGCAACATACATTGTTATGTAGGTTCAGACGTATTGTCTCCTACCATATATAATCAGTTCAGTGAGAAGTTAAAAGCCCCTTTTTTTATTCCTGTGATAGTCTTCCAGACAATCAAGTTGCTGGTTCACTTTCAGTTATGGATGTGGATTACTAGTCTTTGTAAAATTACTATTACATCTGTATATCCCTCTCATACTGGCGTCTCCTGAGTTGTGTCCTCAAGATAACAGGTAAGGTACTCTTAATGTTTCTCTCCAGTTTTGTTTTCATCCGTTTAATACGTGGAAACTCTGGATTTATTTAGATTGACTAAGGTCTATCTTTGAACTGTTATATAATTTACTAGCTGGATTCCTGATTGAAATTCCTAATCTAGTAAATATCAAGCAATTCTTCAGCTATATGCTCCAATTTGCTTGGTTTTTACACAGCTATATTCCATTTTTCTAGCATGGGTTCACTGTATAAGTTTTAGGCGTTTCCTCTCTCTTTACGTCAAGGGGTTCGTCCTATCTATAAACAGCATCTATTTCAAGAGTTGTTTATTTAATTGTTGCTTTTACTGATTCGTATCAGTTATTTAAGCTAATCTCTGTTAGTCTGGATCTGCTTTCACATATTTAATGCTGGCATATAATCCTAGTCAGAACTGAGATGTAGAAATCTGTTTCGTCTTGCGACTGATTTCTGATTAATCTACCTTTTAGTAGGCTTCGAGCATTATCTAGAATTTAGTTACTCAGTTAGTTTAAAGAAAATACAATTGAGTCGCGCGCCTCTATTGTATTACTTATTTTGCCCTTCTTAATTCTTCCCTTATGAGAATATTAATGTTAGTTAGGCAATTATTGAAATAACTTTACGTAAGCTAATCGCTAACTAAAAAGTTGTTTCTCTCCTCCTTTTGATGAGGACTTCTCATAGTGAACATTTCACTTAATGAGAATTAAACTGTAAATTTCAAAGTTAAGGAGCCAATTTCTGAAATGTTCAGTCTCTGACTAGAGACTGGCACAGATTTTTTCCGGTATCTCCTGAAGTTTATTTGAAATTCCAATTTCTTAAGTTAATTCTTTAATTATACCTTTTACATACCTATACGGTCTGTTTCCGCTACCATTAATAATGGAATCGGGGTGGATAATTTAAAGAAATACCTTATATTCTGTTGGGTCAGTAAGTGAGTTGATCAGTTTCACTTACATCACCAGGTGAATATTTTGGTTGACCCTATTTATTAACATATGGGCCATCTGAGTTAGTTAATAATACTACTCATATCACCGGTGGAGTAGAATAAGTGTCGGTATGGCTTTTCTTCCTAAGTATCCATCATTTATTCACTTTACTTTACTACCGGTGTTGTAGAACATGTTATGTTATATGAAAGAGAATTAAATTAGGGTGCCCCTAAATACTGCAAATTCTTACAATATTCCTTCCCTTCCATTAACTTATGTCTACATTTTTGCAAGTGGTGGTTTTGTCCTTACCATTAGTTCATTTACTTTAGTTACTGCTATTTTCCCCTGGTTTAATTCATCTCTCAGGTATTATTTACTGTCCTACTGAATCATCATTTGATTAAATTTTTCCCTTAAAAAAATTTTTATTGGATTTTTAACTTATCTGTCCTAATTATCTATAAAATTGTCTATCACTCTCTGCTGCCTTGGTAACTTTTCAATATTACATGAATTATACAAGCAGATCAAGCATGAAAATACAATGATAATCAATGACAAAATAGTTAATTAACACATGATTCATATGTAGGAACATAAACCTTATGGATACATAATATAGTAGTGTGTTCATGACTACACCACTTTTAAACCATTTAAAGAGAATATCAGAGTAGCATAACCATACCTCAAACATCAAATGGGAATGACTATGAATTCTAAACATTCACTGAATTACCTATCTTATGTGAGTTTACCATCCCAGAGACCTTACTACTGGAGGTTCATTACTGGACTTAGTTTCCCATCAATAAGATATAAATATGAGTTTTAAAAAAAATCTCATATCCAACAACCAACTACCTGATGCATCTGCCAGAATCAAGATATTACCTGTGAACAGTTTTGTACCAAAAAACCTATATTTATCTGAGCCATTATGGGTTCACATAAAACTTGACTCAGCTCATACTAATGAGTGATTAGGTCTGTTACTAACACTATAACATTCTGAAGTGACTTGGTTTACCTGCGAGAGGTTTTCCCTGAATTCATATACCCACAATAATACACCATTTGTGATGTTTACCATGAGTTTTAAATTCACGGACGTTGCCCACACATGTGGGATGTGGATTTTAATTCCTGAGAATGATTCGTTAAAATGTCTAGGGGGTTTTATTGATTCTCTGGTCACTGGTTAGAATGCAGGGTGATCAGGGATATTTACCACAAATCCCAGGAGAAAAGAGTTCAAATCCTTGAAACAATGGCATCTGTGTGTAGGTTTCCCTTCCCACTTCATCACCCTTTACATTGTCTATAGTGCTAGAAGGATATTGATTGCTCACAACATATAAACAACCATTGTTGGACACCACATTTACTTGATGTACACAACACTTTTGGACAAACAGTTCAGGTATTAACTCAAGATCTGCATTTATATATATATATATATATATATATATATATATATATATATATATATATATATATATATATATATATATATATATATATATATATATATATATATAGTGTGTGTGTGTGTGTGTGTGTGTGTGTGTGTGTGTGTGTAATAAACACTATGCATTTTCAGACAGGCATGGGAATGATGTGCAGTATTACAACATAGTACCCAGTGACCCCAAAAAAACAACAATGTTATTACAAACAACACAGCAACCACAAATTGGGTCTACTTTCATTTTCCCTCATAATTAAGGCCAATAAAGATATTAAATAGAACCCAACATAACATGTTTCTGACACCTTTTACCATTCTCTCATTGTTAAAAATAATGAGTTGGTGTCAAAATACTATACCATCTATACCATTGGAAAAAAACTACTGACCTGTTACCTTCAGAAAAAAATTACCAACACATAAACAGCATTTTGTACTAATTAAATTAATTAATCGAGTCTATCTCCTGGTGTGCGGTTATGGGTTCACCTTTGCTGTCGATTAGATCCTTTTCCCCATTATCTGGGTACCGAATTAATGCACTCAGTTATGTTCTTACTATTTAGTCACTGGTAATTGGCTGGTGCAAATCATACTTTATAATCCAAAATAGAAATTACACATAATCACCAATCCCTCCGCGGGCTAGAATATTCGAGTACTCTGTTGCAGTAGGCTCGGTGTCTTTTTTTGAAATTTGGGGCCTCAGGTTGGTCTAACTTTCCGGAATTTCCACTTAAGCTCTGCAGAAGGTACTTTACCATCTCACCATACATGGTGCCAAGTAGACGTCCATTCAGCTGCTCTGCTTTTAATATCAGAATCCCAAGTAGTTCAACAAAGATTTTACACCCACCAAGTCGCGAGTCTATAACCCATGGCATTTGGGTTGACATTGGACCAGCAAAGAGTTAGTCGTGGTTATCTAGTCCAGTGTAGAACTTTATATGACTGAGAGGCATCTCATGGTAGTATCTGTGACTAGGGCCACAATTGATCTATACCTACATATATCCACAGATGAATAAATCCGGCACAGTAACAGGTTTGCAAACAATTGGATGATTCCTCTTGTTGCTGATGTAGAGACATTTAGCTGCTTTCATATGGTCTTTTATCTGATGGGGTTCAGGGTTTGGAACCTTGAGGTAATCTGGTTTCGTAGTTATGTTTCAGATGATATTAAGTTTGTACCTTGGTTGTATTGGCTTATGTGGTTCATGTCTTCTCCCCATTTGTTTGGGTTGGTGTTCATAGCTAGAATCTGGTGTTGCATGGCTGGAACCTTATGTTTGACTGTTGCATCTGTGAGACGTTCTTTCGAAGACTTATCCATTGTGGATATTAACTTGGTAATCCAACCAACAGTTGAAGATTACTCCCTGTTGTTAGTTTTAATAACTTGTAGAAAGATTGTCCCATAGTTTCACTGATTTTGTTGAATGATGAGGCCATAGATGATACTTCTCAAACGTATAACAGACGATACACTGTTGTCAGTTACTCTGTTGATCTTCATCTTTGTAGATTATTAGATCTTGAAGTTCATCCTGGATATTCCTACTAAAATAGGACTTAATCACTCACCCAATCAGTTGTCTTCAAATTTTCTGTTGCTCGCTATGGAGCTATTGAGCGCCGCAGTAAACATGGAGGTATTGCTAGATCCAGACTATGGTTTGGACATTCACTTTATGGCTGTTGACCCAGGATCCAGTGTTAGTGATATAGTCCCACCAAATTCAACCACCACCTGCTTCTCTTCTATAGAAAAGGGATAACAAAGAATACAACACTAGCATTAACCTACTGTGTTATGATAAAAGGTTTACAACACAATTACAAACACAAATACAAAACAACAAGGGGAGAAGGGGAAAGGAGTGGGTGTCCATGTTCCACTGTCCCTCATTGCTGAGTAGAGCCATTCTGACTCTTCATAGTGAGTAAGATATTTTCTCACTTATATTTTGTTCTGTTGTTACTGGGACTATTGGATGGGTGAAGTCATTCTGTCCATCCAACATGTTGATATTGTCTCTCTCATTACTTGAAGAGAATAGCCTATACAGAATCCCTGTGGTTTCTAATGCCGCGTCTTCCTTTCGGCACTATAATCATCCTTAGGTCAAGACTATTCAACATTGGCTTCAGTACTGACATACACATGGATTCTTACATCAACATCCTCTATTCCCAAGGTGCAACATTAAAATGTATATTCCCACAGTAAAAAGTAACAATCAGAACAGGGTAAATTCTCATACCCGAAAAAAAACATACATGTCCATTTTTCTGATATCAAGTACATGATAATCCTACATAATAATTAATCATAATGCTGATGCAGGGAGCCTTTGTTTTTGGATTTTCTCAGGGGTTAATCCATAACTAAAACATACATTGTTTTCCCCCACTGCATACAGCAGATGAGGATAGTAGTCGCTGTGATATATTTTGTCAAGGACTGCTATTATTCAAGCAATTTATTCACGTCAATCTTCGCTTCTGTTCCTACTACAGTGAGGTGATGCGGAGTGAATCCTATCCGAACATGCATTTATATCACGCGTTTACTTTAATTGTTCATGAATTTATATTCAAACATGGCCTGTCCCTCACACTATTTTATGAAATGATTATATGTTCGCCCTCATATGGAGTGGTTACTAATCTGTTAACAAAAGGATGGTACTAAAATTTAACACTATAGTTCCAAGTTACAGATTATGATGTGGCAAAATATTTTATCCCCTGACTAAGAGTCAGGAATACGCGTAATCATTTGTATGTCCCCGCATGGATAAAACAAATTCAGAGACATCCTTACCAGTGCATTTACACTACATAGGATATTTGAATGTGGCAGACACCAGTTCTCTACTTGTGCAGTATGAAATCAAGAGTCTGCTCCTACATTGAGAAAATGTTTCTTTAAAGTCCAATCTCTACATTACATAGATTATTTGCAGATTTCTAAGCATTGATAGGGATATATAGTTCCATTGCATAGATTCTAGAAGTTATTGTTCATAGGACTATGAAATTGGCAGAAACTAGTTTTCTTCTTTGAAGTATGAATCAGAAGTCTTTCCTAAATTGAAAAGAGTTTCTGACATGAGAGTTGATACTCTATAGTACACATAATATTCGTAGATTATAAAGTTAGATATAAGTTCATAATGCCTATAAAAGATATTAACATAAGGATTTGAAATTGTAAGACATAGGATAAATTACAGCGTGGCGCCCACCTGTGTTTCCTTAGTAAACATCATCCAGCCTGGTTTAAGAGAATTGTAACTAATTCTTAATTAAACATACTGGTCTATGTAATACATAAATATATCTTAATAATGTAGATAACATACCAATAGCTTGAAGAGAATCATGTTTTTAAGGCAAAATACCTTCTCCCCGAAGGGAAAGGTCGACTTTCTTGCGTGTTCTCTTGACTAGAAATGGCCGCTTCAGTCTTTGTTTTCCCCCTCGCCAGGATTGGCCAGGTACGGGAGAGAAAACAAGCCAAAATAAATTTAGCTGTGCCATGGTCAGTCTATCACTGTTTTATTTTCTCCTACATTAAGTAAGTTACTTAAACAGTAATTGTAAGGGTTTGTTTATTTTTAAGGGAGTCCATAAATAGGAAAGGGTAGGGACGTTTTTATTATATTACAGGGTGCATCACATAATTCTATGTATTTGATGAGAGCATGCATGTTGTGATTCATGCGTAATTTTATTTTTGTTAAACATGATGAATCATCATTTGTGAATCTTATAACTATGTCTAATTATCATCCATACAATTATTATGTCTAATGAATGATGGTGGAATGAGTGAGATTCCATTGTAATTTCATTGACATCAAAAATGTCAATTTATCATTTGTAAAATCACATCAGTATGCTTATTTATCATCCATGCACATATGAATATTATGTCTGATGAATGATGAGAATGAGTGAGATGAAGAGACATGCTGTGAAGGAGTATAAACAATCAATCAATCTCAGGATGGAAGACACTTTGATGTATAATGTCCTCTCTATCAGAAGAGAACATGTTAATGATAATCCATACACTAATTAATAATTTAGTGCACTCCAACGCATGAACAGCTCTCTGTATTCCATACACTCATGTTACAATCATATGGTTTTGTGTCCTGGATTAAGATGATGATGATGATGATGATGATGATGATGATGATGATGATGATGATGATGATGATGATGATGATGATGATGATGATGATGATGATGATGATGATGATGATGATGATGATGATGATGATGATGATGATGATGATGATGATGATGATGATGATGATGATGATGATGATGATGATGATGATGATGATGATGATGATGATGATGATGATGATGATGATGATGATGATGACAAATGAGGTAAAGGCATATTACATCCACGGTGAAAAGGAGGGAATATGCTCACCTTGAAACTTTTGATTAGTAAACAATTCACCTGAAGGATATACAAGAGATGTTACGATAATGTACTTACATTGTTTAACACCAAATACTCATGGCAATGGGGAATGATTTTAAAACCTTTAATTATGAGACCTTCTTCTTGTAAGGGAAGGAGATCTAGAGAAAATAATTATGTACATAAGATAAGGGAGAACATAGTTGTCAAATTCCAAATCAATCAAGGTATTATTCAACATGTAGACCATGGAAGACAGACATTTGAGAAGACGACACTGCATATCTGCTAGTCTAAACCTTGAATGAATTACTGAAAAACGAGAAGTAGGTTATGAGCTGTACCAAAGCATGACTACAAAAAACAACAAAACAACAAAAAACAAAAAACAAAAAACTTAATTATCTAATTTTCTATTATATTCTATTATTTTTTTAACTAAATTATCTAATTTATTAGTCTAAACCTTGAGCGCCATATAATGACGGATTATATGGAGAACAACCAGTTATGTTGCGGATAACTATTTGAGAACAACAAGACTCTTTTCTTTCAACTGTTTATTTTCCTAGGATCACAATTATTTTATGTATTTTTCTTTGTGGTTTTCTTGAAAGTGTACAACGTTTTATTTCTGATGTTCATAGTGATGAAATCATTAGCTTTATGACTGATGCTGGAATTTCAGGTAGTGGCTAGATCCATATAGATCCTGACCTGACTTTGTGAATGTAGCAGCTGGACTGGGTGAGGCAGCTGATATAGTGAGGCCAAATACTAGTCCAAAGCAACTTCCTGCAGATTTCTCTACCAATATAAGGCAGGTATCCCAGATAACTTAGTTCTATTTATCTAGGTGGAGAAACCATTGAGTCAAAATCTTATCCTGAAACAAAAGAACTCAAGAAACTAGCATAGTGGGCACAACCAGAAGATGTGTATAGTTAGAGATGCACTTATACATAATCTTATTTTTGTAATGAATTGATTGTTGTATTTTTATGATATTAATAAACCATAGCACCATTTATGTGTATTCAATTATGAAAAATCAGGGTAATTATCTTTTTTGAGAGTTCTCTTGTCGTAGTAAAATTGTTTAATTAACAACCCTAGATTAATAATTATTTAGTTGAGAGAGGAGAGGCAAGGAGCTACCAAAAATATATTTTGGGTATTCAGGGAAAATCTTTTCATTTGTTTCCTGGAGGTATTCTTTGGTTCTCTGAAACTCTACTTATGGTCTCAAGCCACTAAGCCGATAACAGTTAAATTAATTATAACGGGCAGGATCACATTGAGAAAGCTGAACTTAGTATCCTTTATCTCTTTGGGGTTGACCCAGTGTAACAGAGTGAGTACCATCTCTGTTAATAGGTTTGATGTGCAAAGTTTAGGCACGGTTGAGCATCCTATAAGAACGTTACTAAGGATGCTCAAGCCGTGACGTAGGGTTTTTGGGGACGTTAGTTACAGCCAAGGTCTGGAGAAGTGAACATCATACCATGTAATTTGTGTAATATTCTTCGGCTTATTATGTTCAATAAAACCAGATTTGAAAATACCACCGGGACTCGTTTTATAATCGTCCCTGTACCTGTACTATAACACCAGTAACCATACATCCGACAGTATACCCTTTATGCCTGTGTTGGACGATTGGTGGGCAGCCAATCTTCTTTAGTGCCTTGAACAGACCCTCACGACAGACCAAATCAAATGCCTTTGTGAGGTCGACGAAGGCAATAAACAGTGGTTGATTCTGTTAGCAGCATTTTCTTGCATTTGTCGCAATGAGAATATCATATTAATGGTAGACCGGTTCTGTCGGAAGTCGCACTGTGATTCAATGTAGACTTGATCTCCTAGGACTTGAAGTCTGCGCAGGACAATTCTGAAAAACTACTTTCCCAACAATACAAAGAAGAGAGATACCCCTATAATTGTTACAGTCGCTCCGATTCCCCTTGTTCTTGTCCAGTGTTATGATGCTTGAATCTTTGAAATCCTATGGGACTTGTCCGTCTCGCCAGCATAGTTCTTTTAGCTGGTGAATCTGTAGAGTGAGTGTGTCTTGCACACTCCTGATAACCTCTATTGGAAACCCATCCTTACCTGGAGCATTGCCAGATGTAAGTTCATTTATAGCACACTTAACTTCTGTTATGATGGGAAGTGTGTCCAGGTGGTCAAGAGTTGACAGGGCCTCTATTGCGCTGAGGGCATCATCCGCTAGTTTGGTCTCGCTTGACTAAAGCTCCAAATAGTGCTCTACCCAACTATCCATCTGCTGTTACTTATCAGTGATGATTTCTCGAGTCAAGATTTTCAGTGGTGCACTTCTTTTAATTATTGGACCGCAGGCCTTCTTTATCCCTTCATACAAGCTTCTGATGTTTCCCTTATCACTTGAATTTTGAATGTACTCGCATAACTTGATTCAAAAGTCATTTGCACTATTCACACTTAGACAAATATGTGGGGGGAAAACCATCATATACAGCGACCAGTTGTGTTTTTAGATCAGGAAAAAGGCTTTCGACAGAGTAGACAGATATAAATTATGAATCATCATTGAAGACTACTGTATGCAAGGACAATAACAAGAAAACATCATAGACATGTACCACTCGAACCAAAGTGCAGTAAGAACATAAGAAGGTACATCAGATATGTTCACAGTCCATACAGGAGTGAGACATGGCTGTGTGCTCTCCCCTACTACTTAATATGTACATAGCCAGAATATCCTATGAAGTACGCCTTGACAAAACCGATTTCGAATATTACGAACTTTACTAATGATGAAAAAACAGATCGACCCGCAATAAGTGAGCTCTTATTTGAAGACGGTCATTGCCTGTTTTACAGCGGTGAGGGCAGACTGCAAAATCATAAAAATAAGCTAAGTTCAACATGTCAGAAGAGACAGAACCTGAACCCTCATTAGATGAAATTTCACGGGCAATAACGAACCCAAAGAATGGTAAATCACCTGGATGTGATTAGATACTAGCTGGACTAATTAAAGCGGGAGGAGAAGAAAGCATACAAATCCGTCACGCATTATTTAAAAAGATATACTGAACGAGATATAGAGGACCTGAGTGGTTCGAGGTATTGTGTCCGCCTCGAGTGTTGGAGGTCCCGGGTTCAAGCCCCGGTGAAGGCTGGAATTTTTTCACGTGGACTTCTAGTAATAAAATTTCTCATTGTCTCTGGGTAGTGAGATCGGACGCCCGTGTGTATTGTTGCTCACGTAAAAAACAATCCCTTGACAGTTGGAAATCGAAATCGGGTAGCCTAGCGGAGCTGCCCGGGAAAAATTTCGAGTTAAAAATCTACCCAAAGTATTTTAGGATCCTCGCCAGTGCTACGGAGTTCGTGCGCTGAGCTGAGATTTTCCAGACTCAGGCTTGAGTTAGGAGAAGAACGGAGCACGTGTGGGTGTCATCGTCTTGCTCATGTCTAGGTATCTGAGCTCGGGTTCACACAGGCAACAATAACTCCGTTCAATATGATATCGAACATTTATTGTATTTCAATATACAGTGCGTTGGCGCAGTGGGTTAACAATCCCGCGCTATATTACATATCACAGATAGTTAACATCATTACACATAGTTATCATACAACAGTCTAGCAAACTATCTAGCCTATGTCTATATATCTATTGATATCTATTGAGCCCCTCTAAGGCAGGCCCTGTTGTCTCTCTGAAGTCCGTCTGTCCTCTGCCGGTCCACACGTGTCCCAATCCGACACGGGTGGTAACTCTGTCCGAGTTCCTCGTGGACCCCGCAATAGGCGGGCCACATCAGTGTCCACGGGACCATGGACTCAATGACCAGTCCTTCGAGAAGGCTCTAGATTACTCTGCCCCCGGAGTGACTCACTTCTATCCCTTGGGCGGGAGTTGCAGCCCTTTAATTAATATCTATAAAGGTGAGGCGGTGACAGGATTCCCCCCTCTCCCCTGATGATGGTTTGTTATAGGGTAATTAGATCTGTTCTAATTCTGTCACCGAATCACATAAAGTCGGTGTTTGTAGTTTGGTGGGCAGTAACCTGGTAACCTACATACTGGCATCAAAACTCATGTATTCTCCCATACACCACTTCTCTGATTTGGTGAAGAGATCACTCTCTCTCCTGTGTCCTTAAAAATGCTTATCTGACCGAAGTTACGTGACGTTTTAGTAGTTGTATTTACAACCCGTCCTTCTCATAGTACCCCACTGATACCAAGACAATTAACCTCTGTATTAAAGAGGATTAACAAGACCGAAGTCCTGGCTAATTAAGTACACCTTCAAATCTTGATCTGTGTGTGCATTTCAATACACTTTTACTCTCGTATGTTGTATAATGCTAAATATGTAGTTATGTTGTTATTTTATCCCCTCAGACTACATGTGTCCCTGTTGGCTTGTTAGTGTGTTGACTAATAAGTTGCTGTTTCTAATAAAGTGACTGTATTTTAAATTGATAGTGTTGAGTTTTAAGGTTTGTGTAACGTGTGTGCTGAATGTGTGGCTTATTTCCAAGCATCACGAGTTGGGATAACCTCAATCATGAATTATTCCACTGTGTGCAATACATGATCAGGCATTCCAAGTAGTGGTGCTTAGATGTAGTATCCTAACTCCTAAACTAACTACTAAACTAAGTCTATTAAACTAACTACTAAACATGTATCAAAAATTTAGACAAGTCATGCAATTTTACATGAAAGACGCAGACAAATTAAAATAAATACGTTTTGCGTACAATTTGTCCGCTCAGTATATCGTTCTCTCATTTAATCCATTCACGCTGTCATTCACTCACCTTTCATTCAAAATAGTATTTGGTTAAAATATATAATTAAAGTTGAGGTAAGTGTTATTGCCCTTAGAAAAATGGACTAGGCGATATTTGCCCTTTAAGAAAATACGTACTTTTTGTACGATGACTGAAAAATGGGTTATAATTTACACAGAGACAATTGTATAGGACGGTTCTTTAGCCTATGAATGGAACCGCCTGTAATATTATAGTAGAATATGTACACATTACAGGTTAACACATTTTATATACATCATTAATGCAAATATAATACATATTTAATACTAAAGTAATTAATTAATTAAGTAACTAAATCCAACGATGATGTGCGCGTTGTCCTCCTGTTGTTAGCGTGTTATGCCATGAATGTTAAAGTTAGTATGGCTGTCTCTTGAGTGTTGTAGTCGACGTCGCTCTGTTTCGGCTGTTTGAAATGTTTTGTAGCAACAGCAAGTATGGATTGTTCTCAATGTCGCGTATAAAGTGTTCTTACAGTATTCAGAGTCAGTTCACTGGTTGATATTATTGGTTGAAACACAGTTAACGTTTCTTGCTGGGATCGTTCTAGAGCTTGGGCACTTGATAGTATAGCTCTTAAAGTATAGCTCTTAAAGTATAGCTCTTAAAGTTTCATGTTCGTGGGTGTCGTAAGTAACCTATTCACTGAGAGTTCTCTAGCAGGTGTAGAGTTACACTGTTATATGCCACAGACTAAAAGTATCACAGTTTCTAGTATGGCGAATGGTCGATGTGCTAAAAGTCATTCTACTGGCGCATTCGTTTGCCGTGATAATAGGTCAGCCATAATGTTGTCCGTGCCTCTGATATGGCGGATTTCGAAGTCGAAATCTTGAAGAAGAAGACACCATCTTTTTAAACGATGGTTTTTAGGTGACCCTTGGTTAAGGACCAACAATGGCGAATTGTCAGTGAGCACAACAAAGTGACTACCCAAGAGGAACTTAGATAATCTCAATATACAAAACAGTAGGCTTAAAGCCTCCAATTCCACTGTAGCATACCGGGTCTCTGCCTTCTTTAGTTTGCGGCTTACGTAGAGAATCGGGTGTCTCACTCCATCCACTTCCTGCATTAAACATCCTCCTATTGCGATAGCGCTCGCATCTGTGGTCAAAATAAAGGGTAAATTTATGTTTGGTAATCGTAAGACTGGTGGGTTAGAAAAAATACGTTTCAATCTACACATTGCATCGTCTAAGCTGGTACTTTTACAAATTTTTGATGGATGATCTTTAGTTAACATATCAGAAAAGACTGAGGTAAGTTCTGCCCAATGTGGAATAAATTTAGAATAATAGTTAATAAGACCTAGTAAACTTCTAATTTGTTTCTTTGTGGTAGGAACTTCTAGATTAAGAATCTTGGAAACAATTTTATCATCTGTCAACAATTTGCCTTCAGAAATTCTATGACCAAGGAAGTCTATTTGTCTATAGCCTAATTCAATCTTGGAAGGTTTGATAGTAAGTCCAAAAAGAGAGATTTGGTTGAAGACTTGTTTGAGGGTAAGTAAGTGAGAAGTCATATTAGAAGAATGGATGCATATATCATCAATATAGGCTTCAACATCTTTAATTCCGTGTAATAACAATCTAGTTAATCTAACAAAGGTGGCCGGTGCGTTCTTGAGACCAAATGGAAGATATAGCCATTCGTACAAACCGAGGGGTGTTGCGAATGCTTTTATATGTCTAGAAGAAGGGTGTAGTGGCACTTGCCAATATCCTTTCGCTAAATCAGTCTTGGAAAATAAGGATGATTGAGCCATATTTAAAATGAGATCTTCACAACTGTTCATTGGCTCTGCATCCGTTGTGGTTCTTGTATTTAATACCCTATAGTCGATGCACAAACGGATTGTCTGGTCCTTCTTTTTCACCAGGACAATCGGTGAAGAATATTGAGACATCGATTTTTGAATTATTCCATTTTTTTCTAAATCTAAAATTTCTTTGTCTAAATTTGCTCTGTAATGGAGAGGAATAGAATATGGTCTACATTTGACCGGTGTCAGATCTGTCAGCACAATTGAATGTGTTATTTTGTCAGTGCGTCCAGGTTTGTTAGAAAAGATAGATTTATACTCGTCAAGGAGAGTCAAAATGTCTTGTCGCTGTTGTTGTGTCAAAGTGTCAGAGATATGTATGTCATTTATACTCCCGTCGTCAGTCATAATTGGTACCGGGATTTCAGTATTGTCCACGTCTGTCTGATTTATCACAGATGCTATTGTTTGTAAATTGTCCTCAATGTCATTGTCGTCGTCGTCGAGATCAATCGTTGTCAATATGTCGTCAAATTTGTTGTCGTTGTCGATATCACAGATTGTCGGTAATGTCCATATGTCTTTGTCGTTTTTGTCGTCGTAAGAGTGTGTCGTTAACGATGCTTCATTTGTCGAGGTGTCATTCCGTTTGGAAATTGTCGTTTCGTCTCTGTCACCAGTTAGCTGCGTCTGTTCACTTGTCTCAATGTCATGTCTAGCATAGTATGGTTTCAACATATTTACATGGAATATTTTCAACTTTCCATTTAAAGAGATTTCGTAATCAACTTCCGAAATTCTTCTAATAATCTTAAAAGGTCCCTGCCAAGAGGTTGATAGTAAATTTCTTTTGTCAGGTAGCAGTAGTAAAATATCCTGACCTGGATTTAGTACAATTGTTTTTGCACCTCTGTTGGCGTACTGCCTGTATTTAAAACCTTTCTCCTGTAGTGATGTTCTGGCCAGTATACAGGAACGTATGATTTTGTCTCTGATGTCAGTGACTAAATCATAGGTAGAAATGGGTAGTTGGATATCTACAGGTTGTGATATGATCTCTTTATAAATAGTGAGAGGTCCTCTTGGGTTCGCTCCATACATCAATTCGAAGGGAGAGAACCCTGTACTTGATTGCGGGACTTCTCTATATGCGAACAGCACCGTTGGGAGAAGTATGTCCCAATCGGCTGGATTTTCAGCTGTCACTTTAGATAGCATATGTTTCAGGTCCCCATTTAGTTTCTCGCAGATACCATTTGCGGCCGGTCGATAGGGACTGGTGAAACATTGCTTGATGCCTAGTAACTTAGTTACCGATTGGGTGGCATTCGATATGAACTGGGTTCCTCTATCAGAAATTATTTTCTCCGGGAAGCCAAAACGGGAGAAAATATTTAATAATATGTCCGTCACATCCCTAGAGGAGATAGATCTTAATGGAAGCATTTCTGGCCATCTCGTACATACATCCACAAGAGTAAAATTATATCTATTCCCTTTATTTGAAATGTGATTCAACGGACCTACTAGGTCAACTGACACGATTTGGAAAGGCCTCGAGGCAGTTGTCGTTGATTGGACTTATGCTGTAGGGTTTTTCCCCTTTTTTCACCAGTTTCTGACATATATCACAAGATCTACAAAAGGTTTTTATATCTTGGCAAAACTTTGGCCAATAAAACTGGGTCAGGACCCTAGCCCTGGTCTTTTCGTACCCCATATGACCTCCAAAAGGTGAGTCATGGGCTATTTTTAGAACTTTGTCTCGATGTGCTTGTGGTAACACTACTTGCTGTATCGTGGTCTGCTTTGTTGTGTAAAATCTAGTTAAGATATTGTTCTGTAGCCTAAATGTCCACGATGCGTTCTTAGTTAATTTTGGTTTAAGTCCTACTAACTTAAAGTATGGTGAAAGTGTAGGATCTGCTTTCTGTTCATTTACAAAATTAGTGTTGTTAGGGTTTGGCGCTATAATTTCTAGTGTTTCCTGCAATTGGTCGGTGTTGGTTTTATGGGTTGTCTGTCGTGTTATTGCATTTGTGTGTTGTGTGTTTTGTTGCACATCTACAGGCTTGGTACTTGGTAGATCGGTAGCATCCTCAATTCGAGGTTTTAATTTGGTCGTATCACTGACAGATTCGACCACCCCTGCATTGTACACCTCGGTGAATTCTTTCTGAATTACCTCAGTGGTTGTCTCCCTTGGTCTTTTGGCAGATTGAGACAAGCATGAATGGTGTTTCTCTGTAGCATCGCTGTTTGGGTGGTGGATACCGTTTTTATGCTCCCAATCTCTGATTTCCTTTTCAGAGCACGGTTGTATGTTGGGCAGGTTCCCAAGTATAATATCAGCGACTGGATTTTCAAGGACATCGCACAGTACTTGTCCTGATATGAACGGGGTTCGAATTTCGACAAGAGCAAGGGGGTATTTCTCTATAGTGCCTGAGAATGTGCGACAAGTTACATGTTTGTCTGTGTAATCTTTAGTGTCTATTAATGTTTTCTTAATCCCACAGAGCGTTGCGCCGGAATCCCGAATTAATGTGCACTTTTTGTTATTTACAAACCCTGTTGAAAAAACTAGCTTGCCTGTAGATGACAAAGCAGCGTTGGCTGTTTC
Organism: Cepaea nemoralis; assembly: GCA_014155875.1. Lineage (NCBI taxonomy): Eukaryota > Metazoa > Mollusca > Gastropoda > Stylommatophora > Helicidae > Cepaea > Cepaea nemoralis. The sequence continues at coordinate 415,462 of JACEFZ010010860.1, read as the reverse complement.
ATTTGAAATAGGGATAGTGTGGCCACATAGTAATGTTGTGTCAAGTTGGAACTTCGTACAGGTGTTACACTTACTGTCTGTAATGGTGTCAATAATTTGTACAGCATTTCCAAGCTCACTTACATTGTCGTTTTGATTGTCACAATCATTCAGTGATTCAATCTCTTCGTCTGACGACGTTTCCACTATTGCAGCATTGGCCTGTTTCAATAACTTTCGGCCATCACAGTAGCGACTATAGTGGCCAAAGCTCCTGCAAAAAAAAACATTTGACCGCTCTCTGGTAAGCATTGCGCTTAGTCTTCTGCTTCTCCACCATCATTTTGAGGTGGTGAGGATAGTTAGGCGATTTATCGCACATCGCGTATTGGTCGTGATTCAAACTGCAATATTGGCATTTAACAAGTTTACTGACATTTGAGCGTGGTTTAAATTTACTCTCCGTTTGTTTCGAGTATTTGGTGTTCACTACTGCTGCTGCTGTATCGTTTTGACTTATGTTTAGATGAAAAATGTCTCTGTTTGCTGTGAAAAATGCATTCCCCTTGGACTCGATTTCCTGAATACTTTTACAGTCCATTTGTTTTAAGAACTTAGCAAAAGGTGTAGGGATGGTACTTACTATCTTGTCAATAATAATAAGTTCTTTAAGTTTGTAATGGCTGTTGTTAGTTTTAGCCGAGTTAATCCACTTTGTACACACGTCTTGGACTGTACTGACATAATCTATAAAGGTTTGATTTGGTTGTGGAGATAATTTGGCAAACTGTTGTTGGTAACCTGCAGTATCTAAAGAAAAATGTTGGAGAATGCGTTGCTTTAAATAGTCATAGTCTTTTCGCATTTCCTGTGGCACTGTCTCTATTACTTTTAAAGGTTCAAGAGCTAAGTTTCTCATTAAAATGAATGCCCAATCTGATTTTATGATCTTATGGTAGGACATTAGACACTCAAAATTTTCCAAGTAGGCGCTGATGGAATCTCCTGAGCAGAATGCCTTCACGAGGCCTTTATATTTGTTATATTTTTGTTCTTCCTCTTTGCTTTTTAGTTTATTCACAGATATTTCTACGTTGGACTCAATCTCCATCTGTTTTAGATTTATTTGTGTATCGGCATTCAATTGGGCTTGTTTGGCCGCCGCCTCAAGCTCCATCTGTTTTTCTTGAGCCTGCAATTGCATTTTTTTCTCTTCAGCTTGTAGTTGCATCTGCATCTTTTTTTCTTCTGCCTCAATTTGTCTTTTCTTTTCTTCTGCCTCCATTTGCATTTGCATTTGTTTTTGTTCTCGTTCTATCGCTCTTTCTTCACGGGCAACGTTTTATGCGTGCGTTTTCTGTGCCCATTCTGACAGTTTCTCTTCTTTATAACCTAATTTGATTCCTTGCTCAATGCATGTATCTAAGCTAGACATCTTGTGTTTTACTTGTTGGTACTGTTTATGAAGTTAAATCCCTTAGAAAAAATGTTGGGGAGTAGAAAATTTAGTTATCTCCCTTAATTATTAAATGTGTAAATCCAAATGCAAGGTTATGTTGGTTACAAGGTCATGAATATACAAACAAATCAATGCAAAGCAAAATGATACATTGATGGATGGTGAGAAATACCGCTTAGGGTTGCAATGGGTATGATATGAAACTTAGCTTTTAATGCCAGAACTTGCGGATGTTGTCTTGTACTCTCGCCACTGTTGGAAAGGTTACATAGGTTGCACGCGCCACTATTCGCGGAACAATCTGCTCGTAGAGTGAGAAAACATTAGTAACAGTCAAAAAATGTCACAGTCATGTCAAAATAGTTTATAGTAATCACAATAATGAGAGACACACTGCTGAAGCACTGCTGAGACACTGCTGAGGGACTCAGATTAATTCTACTTTATCGCTAGATAGCTACTAATATTTTAAACTTGTAAAGTTATCAATTGGTTGTACAACATCAACTTGATATAATTAATTTAGTAATTTTACTTGGCAATAAATAGCTGAGTAACATTAGATCTTATGCCAAAACCGGAGAATAAGCCCCCAAAAAGCCTGTCATCGTCTTGCTCATGTCTAGGTATCTGAGCTCGGGTTCACACAGGCAACAATAACTCCGTTCAATATGATATCGAACATTTATTGTATTTCAATATACAGTGCGTTGGCGCAGTGGGTTAACAATCCCGCGCTATATTACATATCACAGATAGTTAACATCATTACACATAGTTATCATACAACAGTCTAGCAAACTATCTAGCCTATGTCTATATATCTATTGATATCTATGAAGTCCCTCTAAGGCAGGCCCTGTTGTCTCTCTGAAGTCCGTCTGTCCTTTGCCGGTCCACACGTGTCCCAATCCGACACGGGTGGTAACTCTGTCCGAGTTCCTCGTGGACCCCGCAATAGGCGGGCCACATCAGTGTCCACGGGACCATGGACTCAATGACCAGTCCTTCGAGAAGGCTCTAGATTACTCTGCCCCCGGAGTGACTCACTTCTATCCCTTGGGCGAGAGTTGCAGCCCTTTAATTAATATCTATAAATGTGAGGCGGTGACAGTGGGTTACACCCGTGTGCTCTGATGTTGATCCGTCGACTAAACTAAACTAAACATTTAAAAAGATATGGAAATTTGGTATATGGCCAAAGGTTTGGAAAAGAACTATCTTCATTCCAAATCCAAAAAAAGGGCAACCTGAAATTATGCACCAACTATAGAACTGTTGCCCTGATCAGTCATACAAGTAAAATTCTACTAAAAATCATAATGGGAAGACTTCAAAAGAAAATGGAAGAATAAATTAATGTGATTCAAGCTGGGTTTAGACAAGGAAGAGGAATAAGAGATCACATACTCAACATGCATTTAATAATAGAGAAGTGCAGAGAATTTAATGTAAACCTATTCTCATGTTTTGATGATTATTCAAAGGTATTTGACTGTGTACAACATCAGACACTGGGAAATCGTGGGGAATATGGGCTTTCCATCACATGTAATACAACTCATAAAAATGATCTGTCTAGACCAGGGGTGTCAAACTCAATCGCTCAGCTGGCCAAAATTCAAATCTCACGTAAGGATAACATTCAATAAGCCGAAAATTACACCTTTAAAAAAAAATATTAATGTAAATTAAAACAGAAAAAGTTTTAATAATGTAATATCATTGGTATACACATTTTCACTCTTACTTCAGTTTGTCAGAGCACGATGTTTTGCATCTTGTCTTGGCGACAAGTTCTTTTATGTTGGGAGTAATGTTTTGTGTCATTGAGATTCTCATAATGGACTGCAAGTGTTCATCAGTGAGACGATGGTTTGTTAATCTTCGTCACTTAAAACAGGTCCTCGCACAGATATGTGCTACCAAACATGCTCAAGGTTCGAGCCGCATGTAGACGACGCCGGGGCATCTCTTCAGGAATAAGCTCAAGCTTCACTTGAAATGCTTTCACTGCATCATGCATATCAGTGATAATGTTATCCCATTCTTCGAGCTGCAGGTTCAAGTCGTTGAGATGAGTGGTTATATCAGACAGAAACGCCAACTCACATATCCCCTGTTATCACGAAAAACTGTGGAATCTTTTCCTCTACTGTCCATGAATTGACAGATTTCCTCGATCAGCTGGAAAATTATACTGAGAACTTTTCCCCTACTTAGCCACCGCACCTCTGTATGATAAAGCATGTCGCCGAACGCCGACTCTATTTCCTGATTGGCGGTGATTTAAACCTTTGGCTCTGATAAAGTTGACGGGAAAAGGTGATATAATATCCGGGCATTACACTACTTTCATTTTTTATGCGCCAATCCAAAACGAGCATCTGAACGTTGCTAAGTAAATATAACGACGAAAACTAACTCACTACACAACTTTTATTTTCGCTTATTCTGATCGAAGCGAGAAAGCTCTCAGGAAGCCTATCATTCGGAAGGCTACTAATTAGGGAATTTGATTTGCACCTTATATTGTAACCATAAAAAAAAATATTTTTGCCTAAAATTCTCTCTTGGGCCGAATATATTTGTAAGTCGGTTGAAACCTCTTGGGCCTGATATGATTGTAAGTTTGGGCCGGATGTTGCACGCGGGCTTTGAGTTTGAGACATGTGGTCTAGACCAATAAGCAGCGGTTATAATAGATGGCGAGACATCAGACTGTTTTGACATCAAACAAGGAGTCCGTCAGGGCAGTGTGCTGTCCCCCTATTAGTTTAACCCGTACGCCGAAAATATAATGAGAAATATCAGAGATGATATAAACAGGGAGCTATATGATGCCTTAAATATCGATGGTCATGACATACCAGATATTCCATATGCTGATAATACAGTGTTGTCATCAACAACACAGAATGGTATAGAAAACCTAATAACCTCAACCCAATTGAATAGTGAAAATCACAACTTATATCTTAACATAGCAAAAACAAAGATAATGCGTACAGATAAAACTGCTGTCCATCCATCATGTGCCATGCCGGAAAGCGTGGACGGTCATGACTCGCCATTTCACTCGATCACCAGAGTCGTGGATCAGCTCAGTGTTCTTGTCTCGACCATGCCATGTGGCCAAGCCATCCAGGTATTTACTTCTCGGTCTTCTCCTTGGTCTCTTCCCTCCGATCTTGCCAGTTGTCACCAAGTTCTCCAATTCATTTCTTCTCATAACATGTCCAAAAATATTTGACTGTGTACGTCTAATTTCTCTAATCAATTTACGATGTTCATTTGTTTCTTGTAGTACTTGATCATTGATTTTTCTGTCTGTCCAGGGTATTCTTTGCATTCTCCTCAGAAACCAAATTTCCACAGCCATCAGATGTTTTTCAGCTTGACTGCCTATTGTCCAAGCTTCACATCCATACAAAAGTACAGGTTCTAAGTATCATCTGAACACGCTTTTTCTCGTTTCAATTGACATCTGTTTATTGGTCAGTATGTTTTTCATCTTGCTAAAGGCTACTTTCGCCATGGCGATTCTTGTTCTAATCTCTTCAAGGCATCTCCCATCAGATGTTATGACTGTTCCGAGATAATTGTATCGATTCACCTGTTGAAGAATATTCCCATTTACTTGTATATTATATTGTGGTATTTCTTTCTTCCTAGTGACGACCATAATCTGTGTCCTTTTACAATTTAATTCTAACCCAAGTTGTTCACTGTGTGCAACAATCGCATCTACTAATTGTTGCAGATCTTGTTAAATGTCTGCAATCAATACTGTATCAATTTCATCTGCATATCTAATTTTATTGATGTTTCGTCCCCCGATTGTGATTCCATTTATACCTTCTACATTTCTGAAAATATCTTCACTGTATAGGGGAAAAGATCTGGAGACATTACATATCCCTGTCTCACACCTCTCTTAATAGGCTGATATTGTCCCACTTCATTATCAATCCTTATGGTAGCTTGTTGTTTCTTCATAAGTATAATGTTATTCCCATCAATTTGTAGATCTGCAAGCATATTCATCATGTTGACATGTCTTACTCTATCTAAAGCTTTTTGCTAATTTTAATGGCCCTGTCCTTTTCTTGTGATGATCTGTAATTAGGCGAATCATAAAAATTGGAGGTGGTGGAAAATTTCGAATATCTTGGGTCATTAATTACCAACAATGGTGACACAATGAAAACAATTAAAAGACGAATACATTTTGCTCTTCATAGACTAAAACAACTGAATAAATTGTGGACTCGCGCAGATAGAACTACAAAAACTGGATATTTATTAACATGCCTCTTTCCTCATTGCAACATACGCCTGTGAGATCTGGACACTAACTAAACAAGCTGAACAGCGTATACATGCCTTTGAATATAAATGTTATAGACGAGTTCTAAGAATTTCATGGATAAAGAAAGGAACAAATTCCTCCATACTTCAAGAGCTAATTTTAGAAGAAGGTTTGCTATTAAAGACGATAAAATAAAGAAAATTGAAATATTTTGGTCACTTAAACGTCACGAAAGTTTGGAGAGAACAATAATGGAGGAGTATATGCCTGGGAACAGAGGAAGAGGAAGGCGAAAGAGAAGATGGGTGCAGGATGTGGCGAATGATCTCCAGATGGGTGTATCGACGCGGGACATCTTGCTTGTGGTCGATAGCTTTTCCGGATGGTTGTTATGGGAGCGAGGTTCTGCAAAGGACATGCTATTGAATGCATGAATGAATGAATGAATGAATGAATGAATGAATGAAGTTCAACTTGCAGTAGATACATAATGAATATACATAAAATAGACTGAAGTAATGCAGGTTGATCTGCTCCGTAGCGAAGGAGTGACGCACGCAGTTCGTAATCCCGCATACCTCTTTCGAATGACAGTTGTGGGCGATTTGGCAGCAGACCGCCTTACGTTTTTTTTTTCAAGAAATGGCATGAGTGCCGGTCGTTCAGAAAGCAATGGCAAACTACTGAACGTAAACTTGCCAAAAGATCACAAACAGCCAAAAAATGCTGTGTTGATTGCGACGTCCTGTAAACGATATGCAACTAACTAACTAATGCAGGTTAGCAGATCTCCTGGTCCACTAAATATACTGATAAATAATACTCCTCTGAAAAGTCAAAGAATTTAAAATTCTAGAAAATATGATCACACAAGATGGCAGAAAAGATAGAGAAATCGATATGTCAAAAAGAAAGTACGCTTATATATCAACTTTCTCCCATACTGAAACTCCAAAATATACGAATATCCTCAGAAAGAAAGATAATAAATAGCACTTTAATGCCAACGCGATGTTTCCAGTGTCAAACTTGGACATTATCAAATCAACACCTGCAAGATGAGCTGCTTGAGGAGTACTGCGAACTTAACTATCCGAGACTCAATAAGGAAATATGTTATCAGATAGAGAGCGGGATCAACACCCTGTGCCACATATATTTAAAGACAGAGGATCAAAGGTTTTGCTATCTCGTTAGAATGTAACACCATCAACTACCAACAATGGCGCTCCGTCAAAGAAGATCTGTTCGAGAGGTAGAAAACGCCCGGGAAGAAAACGGATTGACGACATCAAAGACATTGTACACTCACATAAAATGGCACTATCCAGTGCCACCTCGGGCGTTGTAACGTCAACTATTTCTCCTGTGATATAACTCTTACAACCGTCACATCGCTGTTTAAAATTTCCCGCACTACCCCTCCAGTTTACAACAGCGCCAAACAACCACCACTATCATACACAAAATTCGAATTTGAAGAAGGAAGGAATTAGCGCCGACAATTATAAAAAAAAAGGATGAAATGTGCATCACTCCAAGTTGGAAATAGCATGGATCCCAAAGCAGAACGGAAATATTCATGATATAGTTTGTAGCAAGCGCCGTGATTGGATGTGACGTCATAGCGAAAACAAACAGGAACAGGGCTTTAATATGGCGTGGCAATCGACAAAACGTCAGTGTGTAGACCCACCCGAACACGAGGCAGAAAAAGGCCCACTGGGACTGAAAGCATGGCAGTATCTACAACCTTAACATTGAAAGCTAAAAGCAAGTTGTGAGGAGAAACAAAATACCAGCCTAAAAGCAGCCAGAGACCTTGGAGGAAAATCCGAGTCTGGAATCCTGAAATCTGTTGTTGTCGTGTTTGAAGACATTCATCTTTGTTTCAGGTAAGAACACTATAATATATATTACTCTAGTCATGCTCCTTCCCAGAAGATGGTAAGTTGATGTGGTGTAACCATGTGGTTAGTCCTATAGAACTTAATTCCGGAGAGATTAAGCACTGTATTCAGATGTTGAAGTTCATAGATAAATTGTACACGAGGTTAAACCATGAGGAAGGTTTCTTCTAGTTAAACAACTTATTTAATGTGTAAGCATTAGACTTATGTTGTACAATTTATTTCTTAAGGAATTAAACTAAATCAGCAGTGATTTAGAAGTTGTGATTAATTTAAGATTCAGAAAGCTAAGAATATTTAGTTCAATAAGAAGAAACTATTTTACATGTGCCAACACTTTTTATTTTTATTTTGCATATCCTTTACAGGACATCGCTGTCAACACCAGCATCTTTCAGCTGTATGTTGATTTCTTGGCAAGATTACGCTCAGTAGTTTGCCATTGCTTTCTGAGCGGCCGGCTCACATACCCCGTAAGTTACCGATGCGATTCGAACCACTGCTGATTCGAATCGTCATCACGTTTACCGACGAGAGTATACGAGATTACGGAGAAAAGTCATAACCTCTAAGCCACGAAGCCGGCGTGCCAACACTGGTAAGAGAAATTAGTGTAATGTGTAATAGAAAAGTACATGAGTACATGAGATGTAAATATATTTCTATATGTATCAAACGTTTTGTGTTATGTGGTGAGTCAAATGTATTTTCATTGTTGTTAAACATGTGGATTTATCATTTCTGAGGCACATAATAATGCCTAATCATCACCACTGCAAGTGTGATTATGATTCATGATGAAGAAATGGGGATTGGGTGTATCACATAATTCTATGTACTTGATGAGAAGCATGCAAGTGGTGATTCATGTGTAATTTCAATATTGTTAATCATGAGGAATGATCATTTGTGAATCTCATAATTATGCCTAATTATCATCCATACAATTATTATGTCTAATGAATGATGGTGGAATGATTGAGATTCCATTGTAATTTCATTGATATCACATCTGTCAATTTATCAATTGTAACATCACATCAGTATGCTTACTTATCATCGATGCACATATGAATAATATGTCTGATGAATGGTGTGAATGAGTGAGATGAAGAGACATGCTGAGAAGTAGTATGGACAATAAATCAATCTCATGATGGAAGGCACTTTGATGTAAAATGTCCTGTCTATCAGAAGAGAGCATGTTAATGATAACCCATATACTAATTAATAATTTAGCACACTTCTAGGCATGACACGAATATGTATTTCATGCCACTCACGTTACAATCATATTGTTTGTGACCTGACTTGTGGTGGATGAAATATTAATTAATAATTTGGTGCACTCCTAAGCATGACACCCATCTGTATTTCATATCACTTATGTTACACTCATATATTTTTATGTCCTAGCGTGTGTTGGAGGATAATGATGATAATGATGATGATAATGATGATTATGATGATGATGAGTATGATGATAATGATGATTATAAGGTAACGGTGAAAAAGAGGGAAATACTCTTCTTCGAAGCATTGTGATTCAGAAGAATTCACCTGAATGTTATACGGGAGAAGATATCACAATGTACTTATTTTGTTTATAAACCAACACTCATTGCATTTAGGAATGAATTACAAACCTTAATGTATGGGACCGCCTGTATTGTTTATAAGCAAATACTCATTGAATTTAGGAATGAATTATGAACCTTAATGAACATTTTCTTTTAAATGGAAGGATATATATATGGAAACTAATTATGTGCAGAAGAGAAGGTAGAACATAGTTTTTAAATTCCGAATCAATCAAGGTATTACTCAAACTGTAGACCATGGAGGACAGGCAGGGGTGAAGATGACACTGCTTATCTGGGAGTCTGAACTTTGAGTGCCCTATAACGAAGGATTGGATGGAGAGTGACCAGGCATAGGGTTGATACTATTAGAGAACACCAAGACTCTCTTCCTCCCTGTTTATTTTTCCATAGGATCAACATTCACTGTATTTATTTTCATTGTTGTTTTTCTTGGAAGTATTACAGTCTTACATTTCTAATTTTCAGATTGATGATATCAGTAGATTTATGTTTGATGCTGGAATTTCAGGTACTTACTAGATCCATCTAGATCCAGACCTGATTGTTGCGTGAAGCACCCTGTTGAGTGAAGCACCCTGATAGAGTGAAGCACCTCGTTTGAGTGATGCTCATTGATAGAGTAGTGCAGAAAGCTATTCACCTGCGAGATTTTCCTCTACCCATGTATGACAAGTAACATAGATAATTTATCCGTGAACCTGAAAGGGGAAAACTAGAGCCAATATTCAGCTCAGACCTGGACCAGATCAACACTAAGAACAAGTAACACACACACACACACACACACACACACACACACACACACACACACACACACACACACACATATATATATATATATATATATATATATATATATATATATATATATATATATATATATATATATATATATATATATATATATATATATATATATGATTGATTTAGGAATCGACATCACAGCATTCGGGGCATTCCCATGTCATTAACTGCTTGCTGCAAGGATTCCCAAACCTGGAAGTGGAGAAACTAGAGTGTATACAGTTCTTTTTTCAGATTACACATAGGCATGTAGAAAATGAGCAGAAACTGTAAGAGGAAGACAGATATATAGCTGGTGATATGAATAATATCCGTGGCACAAAAATGAGATATGTATAGTTAGAGATAAATGTGTATATGATCTTTTTGTATTAAATTGGATTGCGATTGTATTTTTTGTTGTTTTTTTTTTTTTTTTAATGTAATGATAAATAACCCAATTTATGTTTATTAAATCATAAACTTGAGGTCATGGCATCTATTGAGTGTTTTTCCTGTCGTAGTTGTTTAATTAAAACACACCCTATACAATAACTAATTAACTGAGAGAGGAGAGGCAAGGAACCACCAACAGGATATTCTTGTTGTAAGGGAAAACTTTTCATTTGGTTTCCTAGAGGTTTTCCTTGTTCTTCGAGACTCTATTTATGGACTCAAGCAACTGAGACATAAAAGGTTAACTTAATTAGAACGCGCAGGGTCACATTGGGAACGAGGAACTTGAGTGTCCTCTATCTCTTTGGGGTTGACCCAATAATCGTATCCGACATCTTCCCACAACGCTTGACGGCAAAAGTGGAAGATGATGATGATGATGATGATGATGATGATGATGATGATGATGATGATGATGATGATGATGATGATTATGATGATGACTGAACTATTGTGATGCGATCTGTGACGATAACAGCTGATTAGAGTCTCTGCTAGTGTTGCGAGTATGGCGATTGACAAGGTATGGTCCTCGCCTCCCGTGTCTGACGGCGCAGGGATTGAGCCGACAGGACAAGACAGCCGTCCGGGGTAGCCACGCAAGATCCTAACGATGCCAGGATGATATTTCCACGCTACCATATGCCGGAATCCTGTTTGATTGCCCTCCAGGAAGGAGTTGTTAACATTTATGGGGCTGGGATATTAAATGATACCTCGTGGGCTTAGGTTGATGTGCGACGTTACTGAAAGTATTACGTTAAATGGGTGTCTGGGAACAGACATTGCAGGCATAAAGCTATCCTTTATGGCAGGGGTGGGGAACGGTTATTCTGTCAAGGGCTAATGGGATATTTCTAACGTTATTCGCGGGCCATACAAAATTATCAGCTTAAAAATTGGCCCGTTATATTTGGTCACACGTGTAATTAACTCACCCCTGATTGTTGATCCTAATTCTCTTTGGTAAGGCGTATGGGGTTAGCTGGTATTGATTTTCTTTCATTTCCTTTTTTTTTACTTTCGTTCGCTGGCTTTAAACTCAAGCGTAGTCCACACAAGTGCCACTAGCAGTTGCTATTATTAGATAGTACACTGAACTGATGTTTGAGTGTCGATTAGCTTTCTCTGTTAGCAATGTCCCTCGCCATCAGGCAACTTCTGAGGATCTTGTAATTTACCTCCCAAAGTCAAGAACGAGTAGTCAAGATTTTAGTCCGGCTGGTATTTTTGATGTTGCTATTCGAAACTATTTTTCCAGGTTACCTTCGGCCAGTCTAAGGCGCAGTCGACTCTTTACGATGGTAAGTTTTTTAAGAGAAGTTTTCGAAGCAGTAAGTTGTTCCGAACACAGATGCAGATACCAATGCAAGTCTCCACGAAGTGGGAAATTCACCATTGCTTTTGTAACGTTTATAGAGCTCAAGCAGTGGGAGGTTTTTCCATCCACCTAGATTTCAGCATTTCATCACTTTTCATCTGAATAATTTCTTGCTGTAGATTATCAGGCACATCAATTCGGTTCACATGGGTAAGATGGGTGCGAGAGACACACTCCTTGCAGTTATATTTTTTTTCTGTATTTTATTTATGTCCCCTCTTCTATGATTTTGTCGCCCGCCTCCAGTCCCCGGGCAAGTAGGTACCGAATAAAGCTACTATCTACAACAGACAACAAAACTAGCAATCCACTATGGAATGAGAAGAAGGAAGAATGTTTATTTAAGACCTCGTCTCAGAGCTATCTGACTGACTTTAGATATAGCTCTTCTCCTCGTCATCATCCATGCATAAACGGGGATCCTGAAACAAGAGCAACTCAGGTATATCTATCCACATAGACTATTAATATTTTACCTAATTAGCATATATCCTATTAACGATTGTCGGATACGTAGAGATTGATGGCTCAACCCCAAAGAGAGAAAGGATGCAAAGTCCTTTTTCCCAATGTGATCCTGCCCGTTTAATTAATTTATCTGTGCTGAATCAATTGTTTGAGACCAGAAATAGAGTTTTAGAGAACCAAGGAATACCTTCAGGAAATAACTTGAAAAGTTTATTCCCTTTTACACCCAAATATCCTTTAAGTGGTTCCTTGCCTCTCCTCTACCAACTAATTAATTCTGTCTAAGAGTTATTTAAAACAATTTGACTATGACAAGTAAAAATACAATCAATACATGACATGACCTCATTTTTTAATGATTTAATAAACACAAACTTGGATTTTGTAAATTGCATTCAAAATTACAATTTCCTGTCATAAAATAAGGACATATACATATAATGGTAATTAAACAGCATTGATGTGCCAATTTAATGTGTACAATCACAGCTATATTTTTCTTCCAGTGGCATGTGCTGCTCCTCTTTTACTGGCATGAATGATCTGAAAAATAAGAACTGTCTACACTCAGGGTTCTCCACTTCCAGCTTTGGGAATCCCTTTGACTATCAATTAATTGCTGTATGTTCTGTAGTCTTAGTGTTCCAGGCCTGAGTAGAACATTATAAGTTGGCTCTTGGTTTTCTTTCCATTTTGGCAAATAAATGTTTAATAAAGATTACCCCTCCTATGAGACAAATGGACTTTTTGCAGGTGGATACGTTTCTGCACTACTCTATTAAGGGCATAACTCAACAATATGCTCACTCAACAAGTGCTGCATTCAATCTTCACCTAGTCAGGTCTGGATCTACATGAGTAGGACCACTACCATCATCCGAACAGGATGTCTTCCAACACAGAGTTCAGGATCCAAGCCTCGAAAATGCGGCGTATAGCATGTAGTTTATTTCTTCTCCCACGTTGATTTTCTTTCAATGTTGAGGTTGCTACAATTTTGCCATGCCATCGGACCCAGTGGTCCCTTCTCTTGTTGGGCTGACTATCAAACAGACCGCTTACACTGCTGTCATGCCTTTTTCATTTTAGTTCGTTGTGTTCCGGTGGTGACGTCACAATGGGTCGATGAAAAAGTAGGATTTATCGCAGCGAGGAACAAATTATCCCTGAGGCGGTGTCAAACTTTAATTGTCGACGGGAAATATTTACCGCGATGTTACGCTTGTGAAAAATTATATTACAACGATCTCCTGGGTCCCTCCCTTAAGTTAAGAACATGCCAATATCTTAGGCCTGTCCAAACGGACATCTTCTCTCCTAGGCTATACAGGTGTAGTCACAGAGTCCAGCCATATAGAAAAGTGTCGAGGAGTATATTTGCGATACCCTGACGAGCGTTCTCTTCCCAATTTAAAAGGTTGGGGAAGTGTATAAAATTATCTCACGTAACTATTCTTACGAGAAAAAGAGTGTTGAGGTGCTACATAGAATCTGTACTTTATATGGATGTGAATGCTTGGACAATGAGCAGTCAGGCTGAAAAACATCTGATGGCTGTAGAAATGTGGTTTCTGAGGAAAATGCAAAGAATACCATGGACAGCCAGAAATACCAATGAACAAGTCCTTCAAGAAACATATGAAGATCGTAAATTAATTAGAGACATTAGACGTAGACAGTCAACATTTTTTGGTCATGTTATGAGAAGAAATGAATTGGAGAACTTGGTTACAGCTGGCAAGATCGAAGGGAGGCGACCAAAGGGAAGACCTAGAGGCAAATATCTGGATGGCTTGGCCTCGTGGCATGGTCGAGACAGAAACATGGAGCTTATCCACGACTCTGGTGATCGAGTGAGCTGGCAAAACATGACCGCCCACGCTTACCGACATGGCACATGATGGATGGATGGAACTATTCTTAATGTTACCGAAGGAATGAAAAGATATATAACGAGAGGGTTGAAGAGAAACGGAGGTGGGCGGGGTGTGTAAGGATTTCACCAGCTGTCTCATAGGAGTACACATAACTGTCATGTGTAGAGTTAACGACAACCCAGACAATCTTACCCCTTTAAATAGTAAGGGGTGTGTATGGGCGTGTGGGGTGGATCCAGACTGTCCTGATCGCATGATGTTTGACAGAAAAGAAAATATTGCAGGTGTGTATGCTTTATCACAACATATTGGGATATACCCAGTCATGTAACCGAGGGTATCAGTGGAGGTAACCTCCCAGTTCATTTCCCTCCGATAGGTAACACGGTATGTGGGTTAGTGCAACTAAGTAGATCTCTGTCACGCCACCTGATAATGATACTCGAGCATTGACTTATAATTGCCCCATGATGGTAGTCAAATGAAGACTCTTATTCACGGAATCAAGTGGTAGAAGATATAACTTAAGTAGATTCCTCTTCCCAGTTACAGAAGTCAAACAGCTTTGGGAAACGTAATCAACTGGACTCTGATCCGTCTGTCTCTAGCGATGTTATAGTTACTGCATGTGTCAAGATTTTCACAGCGGAAGTCGAGGACAAGTTGACCTCCCCGTTGTACTGTGCCTCATAATTGGATCTAAGCCAAGACACAGCTGGCGAAATAGGCCATCTTAGTGACTAAAATGAAACCTATTATTTGTCGACCCGACAAAACTGTGAAAAGGTTTCTTATCTTTAATTATAAGAATGACAAATCCACTGGGCTTAGAGATAGATCGATGTGTGTCTTGCAGAGACGAAGCGTGGAATACTTCACGGTCAGGAACTACCTTGTCTTCTCAATGAGAGCGCAAGTAATGAATTATGATTCTAGTTGTTCCCGGATGTTATAGTTGTCTCAAAATTGAGACAGCGAAAACCCTGAGACAGTTCTGAAAAACGAAAAGCACAGATTTTAACATTCCTACACAGTTCCTCAGACTCACTGGAACCAGTGAGTCTTACTAAGAGAAAACGTGACCAGCAAGAAAATGAAATGGTACTTTTAAAGAGTGTCATGCTTCATAGATAAACAGAATAGACCCCCATACACAACATGATCCCTATAATTAAAGCCTCCCTCTCCCACAATGGGTAGTAAACCTGGGGATTAGACTGGCCTGACTGAGACCCGCTTGCTTTTAGCTACAGCCGACTGCCATATAGCAATTCACAATGAATGACGGAATTGATAAGTCAGAAAGAATCTGAGAAGTAATCTCGAACCAACAGATAGAAAAAGTCGCCAAGTGACGTGAGAATGTAAAAAACGTCACAGCGTGATAGTTTAGCAACCGGGAGTTGAGCTTGGGCTGGCGGCACGGAAGGCGGCATGAAGATATCAAAGGAGAAGATATTGTCAACAATCCTTCAGAGGAAGGCAGGCGTAGTTGAGAACCACTTGGTAGAAGAGATAGACCATTAAGGCATTACTCCTTTCAGTCAGGACAAACAACTAACCATGAGTGTGTGAACCAGTACTCGGCAAGAATGGCCAAGGTGACAGAGCGGTCAACTGACATGAGGTATTGTAACCAACACTAGGCGGCTAGGCATTGTCTTGGGATTAGGATGATTAGAGTAGATATATTCAGCGGTGTGATTATGCTTATTTCTACGGTACCGGCCCTCCTGGTAGTACGGGAACGGTAACCCTTATTATTATTATTATTATTATTATTATTATTATTATTATTATTATTATTATTATTATTATTATTATTATCACAAGCTGTCCGACGGAAATAAATATTGAAGTACCAGACATGTCAGCCGGCTTCTAGTCGTTGATGGTTTATGGACGTTGCTTCTGTATTCTGCTCATTTGGTTTTGCATTGACGACGAGCTGGAGAGAAAATTATATGTATAATCAACCATTTGGCACCGACAAGGAGCTTATGTGTGTGTACTCATATATGTCGGTCTATTTCGTAATGGACGATCTATGCATTTCTCTTAACATTTACGTTTTTGTTATCATTCACTTAATATACATTAACGTTGCTTTGAAAGGGGCTTCTAGTCAACTGTCATTGTCAAAACTGTCATTTACTGTCTATATTGCTTTGCAGTGTGGTAGGGGAGGGGGGGGGATCTTGAGCCTGAGGAATTAAGGCCGCCTGGCTAGTGCAGTCGCCGCGAATTGTGCAGGTTAGGGTTTTCTTGTTGCCCCCGACAGAAAAAGATCCACGCCTTACCCAGGATTCCAACAAGGGTCTCCCGAAGGAGAACCCGGCGTTCTTAGCCACTCGGCCAGTCGCTCCTCGGGCTTCTAGATTTATTGAATTTTGAGTCCCGCCTGCGATTGTCTTGACAAGGCCAGGCCAAATTAATTCTCGAGCCATATAGGGATCACAGGCCGGACATTCAACACCGCTGCTTTATAGCTTTAATTTAACATGATTGATTGATTGATTTAGGAACCGACATCACAGCATTCGGGACATTCCCATAAGCGCTCCGTCCCCATCCTCAGCAGCCAGCGAAGAGTTCCAACACTAATAGTTCCAGTAGCAATCTGATTATATGTCCGTCTCGCCTTTCCTCTGAGCGTCGAGCGTCGACCATATCCCCTCGTCACACCTCGCTGTCTCATTCTTACCAAACTATGGTGATCCATCTGCTCCTCCGAGGTGTACACGTGCTCCCACAAGGCCGCAACTACGTCTGCCTTGTCATGCATCAATACTCCACCAAGTTTTGCCGAGCCAGCCAATCTGTCCGCCTGTTCATTCCCCAGCACACCGGCATGCCCAGGAGAAAAGATCCAGGTGATGCTTGCTACCCGTGACCTCGGAAGCGAAGCAAGCCACTCTGCACGAAGCTTGCCCGTTCTCACCCTTCTCAGCATGCTTTCTGAGTCAGTTACAATCACAATGTGTGTATGTATCGTGTTTTCTATCCAGCGGAAAGCTGCACTGACCGCCTCCACCTCCATTCTTAAGCTAGATGTAGTGTCATCATACGCCAGGCTCTCCTGCACCAAACGCCGACCATTAGTTTTTGCCAAGAACCCCCAGGCACTTCTCCTACTTTAACATTTGATTTATTACCACATGGACAAAGATCATCTTCACATAATAATTTAACGCTGAATAATTTAACTTTATATGAAGACTTATACGATGCTGGACACGATGCTGGTGAATTAACTGTCATTGTTGATGACAGACAGTTGTTAGCCCACTTTGGTATCTCCACTAGTTAAAATATTGGGACTCTTCGCTGGTTGTTGAAGATGAGGACAAAACTCACAAGGGAATGTCTCGAGTGCTGTGATGTGGGTTCCTCATCTCAACTCATCAATGCAAGTTATGTTTTCCTTCTCTCGCTTTGAACTCACTCGGCATCCACACAGGTGCTACAACTTCTAGTAGCGCTGAACTGTTGTTTGCGTATGGATTAGCTCTAACAATTACCATTATCCTTCGTCATCAGGCGAACCCACTCCGACTTCTGAGTTACTTGTAATTTACATCTCCAAGTCAAATACGAGAAGTCAACATGTTAGTCCACTTGACCGATGTAGGGATTGAACCCGCTACCTCCGCATCAGCACACCGGAAGTATAAGAACACGTGCTCTTATCCATTCGGGCATGTGTCCTCCATCAGCTCAAGTATATTTATTTCCAACATAGAATTACCCCTAGTACCAGAAGGAACATTCCTCTCGAACGTAAATTTGGAGCCGTCACTTTACTTCGTAACAATCAGATAAAAGAAAGGAATTCACCCCCACATAAAGTGTATTAGTGTACTCCAGCTACGTGGCTGAAGTACGTGGCCATAGCATTGCCGCAAACAGGATAAATAACATGTCACTGCCGGTAGATTGAATTTACTACTGACGGTATACCCGTACTTTCAGCTTTCAACACGGACACGCTGTTAGCGCTAGAGAGAGAGAGTACAACGCGAAAGCATCACTAATATAAGGGATAGTACTACAGCCCATGCCGGTCTCCGTGGCAAAGGCATTAAAGACGCGGTTCGTAATTCCGCTTACCTGCGTTCGAAACACCGCTGCGGTCGATTTGGCAGCAGACCGTGTCGCGCTGGGTTTGAACGTATTGGTATGGGAGCCGGTCGTTCAGAAAACAATGGCAAACTACTGAACGTACACTAGCCAAGATATCAGCAACATCAGTGCTGATACTGACAGCGATGTCCTGTAAATAGGATGTGCAAAAACAAACAAACAAACAACTACAGCCATGGAAGCCACGGTAACGCAGTGGTCAGCACTGTTGCCCTCAGGCCATGAGGTCATGTGTTTGAATTCGCATCTGCGGGTAACTTATTTAAATGACCCAGGTTCCCAGGACAATCCTGTCTAAAATGAGTACCAGAAAATGTCTTAGGACGTAAAGGCGACCGGTGTGATATTGGTCACATCAACCTTCAAGTGCAGATGTGTTCATTAAAATATGGGAACAGCATCAAACGCCCACCTAAACAATACAAAAACAATAGTTAGTTACATATCCTTTACAGGATCTAGCAGTCAACCCCAGCATTGTTTCGCTGTTTGCGATTCCTGGGCAAGTTTTACGTTCAGTAGTTTGCCATTGCTTTCTGAACGACCGGCACTCATACCATTGTATGAAACTCAATGTAATGCGGTCTGCTTCCAAATTGCCCGCAGCTGTGTTTCGAACACGACATGCGGGATTACGAGTTGCATTCGTAACCCCTTTGTCACGAAGCAGGCTAATGGTATGAAAAATGGAACCTTTACTTTTTTTGTGATGGCATAGTAACGCATTCCCTAATCAACGACGACAACACGGGAAAATGGTTCCTTCATGTTACATTAATATGTAAACACAAATTCCCGAAGTTTCCATCACCGCTGTGTCTCAAACTCTTCCCAGCGCTGTTTTGTCTAAATTTAGCTCTGCTCTCGGAACAGTCTCAGGGATTGAGTTTACCACAGATTACTCTGCTCTCCGCATTGTCTGGACATATTGTTCTTAAGCGACTTGTGTCTGAATAATTTGTCTAGAGATCAGTTTTGTGGTTTGTTGCTGTTGCTGATGCAAGGCGGTGCTATACATTTTGATAAATAAGAGATGAATTGTGGCGTGTTTCTGCATTATGGCTCATAGTAGGAGTCACTTCTTCTTCTTCTTCTTCTTCTTCTTCTTCTTCTTCTTCTTCTTCTTCTTCTTCTTCTTCTTCTTCTTCTTCTTCTTCTTCTTCTTCTTCTTCTTCTTCTTCTTCTTCTTCTTCTTCTTCAGCGTTCCGAGCCATTGAGGTTCTTAGCTGCAGATACAATTCGTCTCCATTCGTCTCTCTGGTTGACCTTCTCTTGCCAGTCGTTGATTCCAAGTGCTTGTAGGTCTGTATATGTATTATCTCTCCACCGTCTTCTTGGTCTACCTCGGGGTCTACGGTCATTTATTTCCTGAGTGTAAGCGAGTTTTGTTTCCCTATTATCTTCCATTCTTTCTATATGCCCCAGCCACTGTAGTCTATTAGCCTTCATGATACCAGTGATTAGCGGGGACTTAAAGAGATCATAAATGTCTTTGTTACTTCTTCTTTTCCACTCTCCACTTTGTGTATCCCTAATGGGTCCAAAGATGCGTCTTAAAACTTTGTTCTCAAAGGTTTGTAACAAGGCTTCGTCTCCTTTCGTTGTACTCCAGGTTTCAGAGCCATACAGCACAACTGGTCTGATCAGTGTTTTGTATATTGTGATCTTGGTGTTACGAGATCGCGCATTTGATTTTAGTAGATGTTGTTATATATATATATATATATATATATATATATATATATATATATATATATATATATATATATTGTGTGTGGTGTGTATATGTGTGTGTGTGTGTGTGTGTGTGTGTGTGTGTGTGTGTGTGTGTGAGAGAGAGAGAAAGAGAGAGAGAGAGAGAGAGAGAGTACGAACGAACAGACTTTATTTTCAAAGGGTAACAAATTGGGCACGCAGGCCCGTCTTACATTCGGCCCTTCCAATCACTCATCCTTCTTTCATCATAAATGCATAGGAAAAAACATTGTCAGATGAATTTTGTAAACATAAACAATGCATATTACTATGTTATGAGACACACCCACCACCCACCCACACATCCCCCATTCACTCCAACTCCCCCACCCAACCACACACATAATCCACACACACATACATGAGAGAGAGAGAGACCTAATGGTTCTTCCACGACAAGTGATGGAGACCACTTCTTTTCTCATCCGTCATGAGGCTATGATTAGTAGTTTGTGGGTCGGACGATGACTTTTAAGTCCGATGCGGTCTGCGAAATACTTAGAACAGTGAGGGAATGAAATATTCTCTGCAGATGATGTCAACCGGGCCTTTCTAGCTTGCTTCCGCTGTTCAGTCACTGTATTTCTGGATGCCTCGCAAGTCCCTGCGCATGGCCGGATAGATGCAAGCCAATTGATCTTAATGCCTTCGAAATTAACCCTGACATATGGGATGCCGTCGCTTAAGACCGGTTCATTTTATACACCTACATAATTGTCACCGGCAGCTCATTTCACCTCAGT
Organism: Cepaea nemoralis; assembly: GCA_014155875.1. Taxonomy (NCBI): domain Eukaryota; kingdom Metazoa; phylum Mollusca; class Gastropoda; order Stylommatophora; family Helicidae; genus Cepaea; species Cepaea nemoralis. The sequence continues at coordinate 394,592 of JACEFZ010010860.1, read as the reverse complement.
TTTTGACTGCTGGCACTTAGCGGTCTTGATAGACGATATTGTTATATGGAGTTTCAAAAATAAAAGGCATAATAACTACAACCATGGTGGTCCGACACCGGTTAAGACCAGGAATGGAGTTATATCTCTCCATAGCATAAAGCCTGGGTGAATTATAGAGACCATGTGTTGCCCATGCAGCATGATCCCTCTCTCGTCTTGTCTAGTTTACTCCAGAGGAAAAGTAACACCAATACATCTGGAACAAGATTAGCTGCTGGATCAGCAAAGCAATGCTTTAACAGTCCGCCTATCGGAGCTTCGATCCCAGACCAGTAGCCAACTAAGACTTAGGGCTTAGTCTGCCCTGCTAAGACATTTAGTCTTTAGGTTGCATTTCCTCGCACCAGGATGAGGCTTAGATCCCTCACCCGAAGCCGTTGGCACAATGTGGGGTGTCGGGTTTGGTGAGCGCCGCCCAACATTCGGCGCTAATAGAAAGCAGGTAGTGCCGTCTACTGCATTACTGTAGCTCACTTATACCTGACTACGACCTGACACTTTTATGTGTATCTATCAACGCGAGAAATGTTCTTGACCTCAGTATTTACTGGAGAAAAACAACAACACTCGGCCTCATTCAACCTGCTTTTTCGGCGTTGGTTATATTTGTCACTGTGTCTGACTATCTACCTTTATATTAACCTCTCTCTTTGTGTCCACCCACATGTCTGTATGTCCGCATAATTGACCGCTTGTCCCACTATTTCTACTTAATGCATTTGAAACACTGACTCAATTCTAGAGAAATACGTGCCTTTAATTTCTCCTGTACTTGCAGGCTTTGCCACCAGAAGTTGTACTGAGAATGGCACCTGGTGGGTGAATCCGGATCCAGAAGTCAATAATACCTGGACAAACTTCAGTGAATGTGTTAAACCTGGTATTGATCTCAATTTTCACATGGTAAGCCCATACACGTCAGTTTGAGTCATTCACTCAGTAACTTACATAGCACGTCACTTATTCGTTCAATGAGTAATTGATTCAGTTTGTAACTTATCCAGTACGAACTTCGTTGTGTTTTTAATCAGGCATCAGTAACTCTTCACAAAGACACATTCACTGAGTACTTCAATAGGTATGTAATTCAATAGGTAAGGAATTTAATAGGTAAGTAATTCGTTTATTAAGTAAACCTTTCTGTTTCTTCTTCCTCCTCATCCCTCTCAGCGTCCCCTCATATTCTTCTTCTTCTTCTTCTCTTCTTCTTCTTCTTCTTCTTCTTCTTCTTCTTCTTCTTCTTCTTCTTCTTCTTCTTCTTCTTCTTCTTCTTCTTCTTCTTCTTCTTCTTCTTCTCCTTCTTCTTCTTGGCATCGAGGAATACCATCACCAGGGTTGACCCAGAACACCAAAGACTGAGATCTCGGGTAACATGTGCTTTCATAGCTCCAGCAACTTTGTGGAAATTAACATAAATTAAACCTTAGCACAACACTGAGAATAAACAGTTCTAACGTCCAGTCAAAACTACTGCATGGACCAGATACACGGAGTATGACTAAAACAATACAAATAAACTACAACAATTCATTAATTAGTCATCATCTTTCACTTTTGCCGTCACCTTCGTGGGGAGGAATCGTTGGCGCTCCAGCGCCCGATGGGTGACACTGGATAGTGTCATTCCGTGTGATTGTACATGTTTTTGATGTTGCCAATCCATTTTCTTTTCATAGTTCCTCTTACTATTGGAGCAGATGTTCTTTTACGTAGGGCCAGTGTTGGTTGTTGATGGTATCATCATTTGCCCATTTGTCTTTCAATATATGTGAAACAAGGTGTTGATCCCACTGTCTGTCTGATAACATCATTTCTTATTCGGTCTCGGATTGTTAAGTTGGCACCTCTCCTCAAACATCTATCTCGCAGGTGTTGATTTTGCACAAATGTGATTTGGATAATCTAAGTTTGACTTAGTAGCATAATGTTAGTGTGAATATGCTATTTATTAACTGTCATTTTTGTCGTTTTAAGTACTGGCTTAATGTTTTGCTGTTGCGGATTGTTGATGATACATGGATAACGGTGGAACTGGCGTCATGTAGTTATCTGTTTTATAACAGGCACATGGAGATCAGCTTCGACTCTTGTACACTATTGGTTACAGCTTCTCGCTGGGTGCCCTCCTGGTTGCTATCATCATCATGCTGTGTTGCAAGTAAGTATCTAGCATACTGTAGTATTATCTTCGGCCTCATTTTATTATATGTAGTATGTGTACTGTGAATACATTAATACGTGTATTCTGTTGCTTCGAGAAATTAGATGGGTAGAACTGCAGTAAAGCTGTAAAAATACAATGGCTTATGCTTAACCAGCAAAACCGGAAAGTGATATTGGCCAGCAGTACAATAACACAAAATTACAAGTGACCGGGTGTATGTTGGGAGTAGAAGACTACATTTAAAACCTACAAAACTGTAATTTAGCTTAGGTTCTGGCGTCGTCTAATTCATAAAGCGCACACCTCTCTGATGTGTCTCCACCACGATGACATAAATTATTAGTCCGGAAACACACTCTAAGGCTCTCTACTGAGGGTTATGACTGAACGCCTCTAAGCCATTAACCCTTACAGGTGAGAGCAGGGCCGATACTCACCCACTGCAAAATGGAGGTGGGATACTGTGCATGCTACATGCTTAGTTAAGATACTTGCTCGAAGGCTCACAGCCAAGGAATATGGCCGAACGCCTCTGGGCCAATATTTCTTGGATACGCGAGCCTGGCCGTTGCTCACCTCTACTGAATGGAGTTGAGATGCTGCCGTCCTTTGCTTGGGGACGTTAATTACGAGTACCTCTGAAGTCGGAGTAGGTTTGCATGAAGGCGAGGGACACCGGTAAAAGGGAAAGCTAACCCATACGCAAAGTTCAGTCCATTACTACTATAAATAGTGTGTAAAGACTACGCTTGAGTTTAAAGCGAGCAAACGAAAAAGAAAGAAAGAATAAGGCACACAAATAAAACTATTCAAGGTGTTTTGTAGGTCCGTTGGCAAGAAGTAGCGCAGTGGGGAAAGTATTAGCTAAAGCGAAATAAGTGTTGAGGTAGGGGGAGGTACATATTTCTAGGAAAGACATGGTGGAATTGGTACAAATCAAAGAAAAGGTAGGGTACGCAAATAAAGAAGTAGGAATGACAGACTAGTGAGGAGTGAAAGCATCACATTTAATTTCTTTTTGCATTTGCATAAATGAAACTATACTGGGCACTGATGTCGTACAGCGAAAGAGACCTCAAATGAAAAATATGCTGATTTATCAGTCTTGCGACTGTCTTTTGTTTTCTAGCCGCAACGTCCCTTCTGCCACTTGTGACTGTGTTCTTGTCAAGCTCATTAATTCCTCTTCTTCTTTGTTGTTGTTGTTGTTGTTGTTGTTGTTGTTGTTTTTGTTGACAGTTTACACATTGTAATCAGTTAGCAACATATTTGGTTTGGTTTCGTTGCTTTTAGAATCGACATAATAAACCGCCGGGCACACCTACAAGTGCGTAGTCTCCAACAGGAAATACCGTTAGGAGTAAATGGTGATCCTTCCAGTAACCCTCTAATTATAAACACATAGGATTCCACCCTCATTTATCACTTCTGCATGACCCCGAAAGTATAGCTATGTAAGTCTTTGTAAGAGAAAGAAAGGGGTGTAAATGGCAAAAAGGATCGATTTCATTGCACCGCTTTTAGTCCCATATGGCTGGGTCTGATTCTACAGGGCGGGCTGCCGAAAACGTAGCACAGAGCACGAACTCCGTAGCTCCAGCAACGAACCCCAGGAGTCTCCGAGAAAATTCCACCAGGAGGGAATTGAACTCACAACCTTCGTGCTGTAGAGTTATTCGGGTATTCTCTTTTGCATGGAGTGCACTTGTGTATGCGACAAGCTTATTGTCTGTCAACGAGCTATGTGTATATAATATCTGGCAAGGAGCGAACTGTTGTTGTCCAGGGGTGTCTTATATCTTATATATACATGCCCACGTCCTGATTGTGGTGCACTTATAGTTATTCTTGAGGTGGACTAATAACTAGACTTCTTACATTCTCCAAGCCTGATTTAACATCACTCTTTACACATTCTCTGAATATGAATCTTTACACACACGTTACATGACGGTTAACATCACTTCACAGTGAACTCATCATAACACGACAGCTTATCAGTACGTTAAAACAATTCACAATATCGTCTCATCAATGTCAAGGAACACTGAACTAAAAGCTTCAAACAGATAATACTTTCACTCGACATCTACAGTAAAACTCTGTCGACAAATCTCTCAGACGACGTCAGCAGTCAAACTCTTGTTTCATAAACTCGGCATTTACGCAACGTGCCGGCAAGATGAGATCCTGCCATTCGCCATCTTCAGTCCGACCCCAAACTCGGTCCAGACGTGAATGAGCCTTGAAGGAGACACTGTCCCGTGTTCAGCCCCTCGCCTTGCTGTATTCATGCAAAGCATGACACAGTATCTGTTCATTCTACACGCTAACTGCGAGAAACTCTGACCTGTATGCAGTGCGTATCCCATGACCTAATCTGGATCATGGCACTTCGGAATGCGAGGCAGGAGTCGTACCTTCCCACCATGGAGACTCTCGTAGTAAGAGTGACATGTCTATGTTTTGTGCCCACTCATACCACGACTTTCCTTTCTGAACTTTACGCAATACCGTCCGAGAACCAGACACCGATTGCTCTGGCGACTTTCGTAACTATTTGCCATCTCAGATCGACGTTACATGGAAAGGCTTTCCTTGCCTTCCGGCTCCGGCAGACAGAGAGAGAGAGTGAGAGAGAGAGAGAGAGAGAGAGAGAGAGAGAGAGAGAGAGAGAGAGAGAGAGAGCGAGAGAGAGAGAGAGAGAGAGAGAGAGAGAGAGAGTAGTACTGCTTCTTCCTCCATGATAACCTACTAGAAAGCAGGCCAATCAGAACGTCATAGGTTACCGGAAGTACTCATACAGAAAAAAAAAGGGGGGGGGGGGCATAATTTCATTTGGATAATCAACGCTGCCATTTAGTTTATGTCATTGCTTCTGGATAAGCCAGAATATTTCTTAAACATATAAAATAATAACAGTAATGTAGATGTTTTAGATAATAACATCAGTGAATGAAATAAACGACAATAAAGAGTTTATGCATTTATATAACAACAAAAAAGACTATTAAATTACCAGTCATTAAAATATACTTAAGTTGTTTAACAATATCATCATCTCAACTCATCTTGTTCCTCTAGTACCTTGCAGTGTCGAAGTGGAGCATAAACAGCGGGATAGTGCCCGTTTATGGGCTTCATATATTGAGATTACCATGGTCGGCCTCTTCTTCTGGTTCCATTTGGTCTGTGCATCATAGCGTGTTGTGGTATATGTCAGTTGGTAGCCTAGTTATGTGGCTGAACCATTTAAATTTCTATTTTCTAATTAAATCTAACGTTGTTACAATCCCCACGTTAGTACCGATTTCATCATTTCTGATTCTCTCTCTTATTGATACTTTTAGTATTCTTCTCGGGAATCTCATTTCCATTGTTGTAATTTTTATTTTCTCTTTTCCTTTCATTGTCCTGGTTTGGCATTGATATCATAGAGTTGGTAGAAAGATTGTCTTATATAATGCTTTTTAAGTATCTATTGATACATGTTTGTGTTTTAGTATAAGTGCTATTTGTCCAATGAGTAGGTTTGCTTATTACATCTATTCTCGATCTTGTTTTCTGATTTGCCATACCATGATTACAATTCCCAAGGACTTGAAACTCTTTATTTGTTTTAATGGCGGGAGGTGTGTTCTTTTACAATCTTTTTTTTTTTTTTTTTTTCGGTTATAGTAATTACCTCTGTGTTCATCATCACCATGTGCCATGTGGATAAGCGTCGGCGGTCATGTTTCGCCGTCTCACGCAATCACCAGAGTCGTGGATCAGCTCCGTGTTGTCTCGACCATGCCACGTGGCCAAGCCATCCAGGTATTTACTTCTCTGCCTTCTCCTTATTCTCTTCCCCTCGATTTTGCCAGTTGTCACCAGGTTTTCCAATTTATTTATTCTCATAACTAGGCCAAACAATTGTGACTGTCTACGTCTAATTTATCTACTCAGTTTACTGTTTTCATTTGTTTCTTATAGGACTGTGTCATTTGTTTTTCTGTCTGTCCATCGTATTCTTTGCATTTTCCTCTTAAACCACATTTCCACAGCCATCTGATGTTTTTTTCGGCTTGTCTGTTCATTGTCTACGCTTCACATCCATACAACAGCACATGTTCTATGTAGCACCTCAACACTCTTTTTGTCGTTTCCAATGACATCTTTTTTTTGTGTGGTCAGTATGTTTTCCATCATGCAAAAGGCTTATGTTTTCCATCATGCAAAAGGCTATCTTCGCCATGACGATTCTTATTCTAATCTCTTCAAGGCATCTCCCATCAGATGTTATGACTGTTCCGAGATAACTGTACAGATTTACTTCTTTAAAAGTATTCCCACTTACTTGTATATTACATAGAGATAGTTCCTTCTTCTAATGACGACCGTAATCTGTGTCTTCTTACAATTTAATTCTAACACTAGTTGTTCACTGTGTGCAGCAATCGCAATTACTAAATGTTGCAGATCTAGATCATTGTCTGCAATCAAGATTGTATCATCTGCATATCTAATATTATTGATGAGGTGAGGAGAGGATGTGTGGGGAGAGGATGTGTGGGTTAGGATGTGTATGTAGGTGGGCGTGGGATGTGTGGGTTGGTGGGGGATGTTTGTGGGTGGCGAGTGTGTTTTGGTTGGAGGAACAGGTGAGGGCAGTGTGTGTGGGTGGGGGTGTGCGGGAGGCGGATGGGTCGGTTGGTGGGGTATGTACGTGTCCCTGTGTGTGTGTGTGTGTGTGTGTGTGTGTGTGTGTGTGTGTGTGTGGGTAGGTGGGGTGTGTGTTTGGGTGGGGTGATGTATGGGTAGGTGGGAGATAGGCCTCATAACATGGTAATTTGCCTTGTTTATGTTTACAACATTCATTTCACAATGTTTATTTTTCTTCCTATGTAAATGTACAATGCTCTTGATGAACGAAAGACGAGTGATTGGAAGGGCCGAATGTAAGACGGGCCTGCGTGCCCAATTTGTGACCCTTTTAAAATAAAGTTGATTTGATTTGATTTGATTTGATTTGATGTTTCTTCCTCCAGTGATGACTCGTTTCATAACTTCTACATTTCTTAAAATATTCTCACTGTACAGGGAAGAAAGATCTGGAGACATTACACATCCCTGTCTCACACCTCTCTTAATAGGCTGATATTGACCTACTTCATTATCAATCTTTATGGCGGCTTGTGTTTCCCATATATGTTGCTTACACGTCTAAGGTCTTTCCCATCAATTTGTAAATCTACAAATATCTTCATCGTGTCGACATGTCTTACTTTATTAACATCCTTTGTGTAGCCAATAATGTAGGTCTTTGTTTACTTCTATTGAACGGCAATTATGTTCTCAACATATACACAGCATTTACTGTGTCCTTGCCTTATACAAACTCATATTGTTCTTCTCCTATTTCGGGCTGTAACCTCGGCTCCATGGCGAAGTTGTTAAGGACGTTATTCGTAATCCCATATCCATCCATCATGTGCCATGCCGGTAAGCGTGGGCGGTCATGTTCTGGCATCTCACTCGATCACCAGAGTCGTGGATCAGCTCCGTGTTTCTGTCTCGACCATGCCACAAGGCCAAGCCATCCAGGTACTTGCTTCTAGGTCTTCCCCTTGGTCTGTTCCCCTCGATCTTACCAGTTGTCACCAAATTCTCCATATACCCACGTACGAAACACAGCTGCGCGAGATTTGGCAGCAGATCGCGTTGGGCTGGTTACTTTCAGGGGTATGTGAGACGGTCGTTCAGAAAGCAATGGCAAACTACTGAACATAAAACTTGCCAAGACATCAACAGCAGCTGAAAATGTTGGTGTTGACTGTAAAGGATATAAGGATGTAAAGGAAAAACAACAACTACGTTTTACTGATGCTAATTTTCATGTTATGTTTCTTACACACTTGTTGGTTAATAATGTTGAATGAATTCCCAAACTGAAGGGACAAAGAAATCAGACAATGTACAAACCATGATGGTATCAAGAGGAATAAGAGAGAAGGTAATCTCCAGGATTGAACCATGTCATCGGGGATAGAGAGACGTGGGATTCTATTGTACCTGCCCCAAAGAATCTTATTATAGCAGATATGCATGGCCGAATGGATACGAGCGCTCGTTCTTAAACATCCGGTGTGTTGATGCCGATGTAGTGGATTCAATCCCTACACCTGTCAGTTGGACTAAAATGTTGACTTCTCGTCCGTGGCTTGGGGATGTAAAGTACAAGTACCTCTGAAGTCCGACTGGGTTAGTTTGATGGTGAGGGACACTGGTAATAGGGAAAGCTAATTCACATACAAATATCAGTCCAGTGTGTGCACTAGAAGTGGTAGTCTGGACAAGTCTTGAGTTCAAAATCAGCGAACGCCAAAATAAAAAACACACAATCTTATTGATTAGACTTTTGGAAGAAGAAGAAGAAGAAGAAGAAGAAGAAGAAGAAGAAGAAGAAGAAGAAGAAGAAGAAGAAGAAGAAGAAGAAGAAGAAGAAGAAGAAGAAGAAGAAGAAGAAGAAGAAGAAGAAGAAGAAGAAGAAGAAGAAGAAGAAGAAGAAGAAGAAGAAGAAGACGAAGAAGAAGAAGAAGAAGAAGAAGAAGAAGAAGAAGAAGAAGAAGAAGAAGAAGAAGAAGAAGAAGAAGAAGAAGAAGAAGAAGAAGAAGAAGAAGAAGAAGAAAGAAGAAGAAGAAGAAGAAGACGAAGAAGAAGAAGAAGAAGAAGAAGAAGAAGAAGAAGAAGAAGAAGAAGAAGAAGA
>JACEFZ010010860.1:328138-383138 GCA_014155875.1 Cepaea nemoralis | reverse complement strand
ACTCTTTATGTCTATGTTCAGCATCCCATCTCTCATCATTATACGGCCATTCAACGACACACCACACAGAATTGGCATGATCTCACCCGGGGATGCTTCTCTCCGACTGATTCTGGACGTATTCCAATATCTTGAAATTTCGCACCGTCTGATCACCACTGAATAATGGGATTACTGTAAGTCCTTGAATTCTACACACTCACAATTCAGGAAGTTAATAAAATCCATTGCTGAAAGCACACCAACAATGTCTATCACTGTATCTATATATGTTCTACACACTGTCGCTAGTTAGTCAATTAACTATTTTTGTATGCATGGAAACTGTTCGTGAGTTATCCAGTTTTCATTTTTTTAAATATTTTTACAGAGTTCAAAATCGGTTTTGTTTATTTCGCTCTGCCTTCAGAGAAGTAAATTCCTATCCCCTGAGTTCTTAGACTTGAGGGTATTTATCTTCAGAGTTCCTATTGTTTAGGTAATTTATCTCTGCACACGTGAAGTGCCTTTTGATTCTTCTCAGGGTATGTCAGGAGACTTTCCGTGAAACCTGTTGAATATATATAACCAGGTGATATCAACCTGACTCAGACTAATTCTTATGTGAGAGTAGGCCTCAGGCCGTACTCAGACTGTACAGAACGATACTCTGACATAAGACATACGAGTTCATTAAATTCTAGACGATTAGATAAAAGAAGGAACAGGTAACGGCAAGGCACAGACACCCAGTAGGCAACCCTATCAGAATATCTTAGCATAGACCTATCATATCGAGTGCACTTACACCTCACTCGCCTCAGCCTAAGTCCTGCCTCATCCTTCTTCTGCCGACACTCTATTCCTACGATCACACACGCCAGTTCACTATGCTAGATTACTAAGCTAAAGCTCTATTACCTTATACCATCTATTGTAGTCCTGAATTGAAACACAAAAGCACATAAGCACAAATGCCCATTGCCTCTAAGCAACTCGGGACATTGTAATTTCTCTTCTAATAAGGACGAATAGATAAACACTCCTGCTAAATGGAATAGTTTTTAGCACACTAAACCAAAACATGTTTCCCAATCATTTATACCTTGGCTCCGATTCTCCGTTCTTTTGATCTTCATACATCAACAATCGAAATCTAATTTGATACACGATCATTCTGGACATCAGTGACCATCCACTCGTCTCTCGGGACGATACCGTTACTTCAAAAGTTATCTGATCGTTTACCGTTTTCCCACATCAAAGGTTTGTGAAATTGCTTTATCGCGATACATCGGTGTTCAAAGGGGCTGAGATCGTCGTATTCCGTCGTCCGTCCTCCAACAAACACGCTGTATCTGTCTTGACCCTGGAGTCAATAACCTGTACTCACCTCAAGACCGAAGCGATCGCTTGTTTTCCTAATCCAAAGGTCAATAACTTTCCATCCTCGTGTAATATAAGCAATTTTGTGTTTTGATATATCATGGGATCGTTAACCTATCAGTATTACTGTGACACTAACATAGAAGTAGAAGTACCAAACTTAAAATAGAAGCACCTAACTTAGAAGTAGAAGTACCTAACTTAAAAGTAGAAGTACCTAACTTAGAAGTAGGGGTAACTAACTTAGAAGTAGAAGTACCTAACTTAGAAGTAGAAGTACCTAACTTAGAAGTAGAAGTACCAAACTTAGAAATAGAAGTACCTAACTTAGAAGTAGAAGTACCTTAATTAGAAATAGAAGTATCTAACTTAGAAGTAGGGATAACTAACTTAGAAGTATGGATAACTAACTTAGAAGTAGAAGTACCTAACTTAGAAATAGAAGTACCTAACTTAGAAGTAGAAGTACCCAACTTAGAAATAGAAGTACCTAACTTAGAAGTAGAAGTACCTAACTTAGAAATAGAAGTACCTAACTTAGAAGTAGAAGTACCTAACTTAGAAGTAGAAGTACCTAACTTAGAAGTAGGGATAACTAACGTAGAAGTAGGGATAACTAACTTAGAAATAGAAGTACCTAACTTAGAAATAGAAGTACCTAACTTAGAAATAGAAGTACCTAACTTAGAAATAGAAGTACCTAACTTAGAAGTGAAGTACCTAACTTAAAAGTAGAAGTACCTAACTTAGAAGTAGAAGTACCTAACTTAGAAGTAGGGATAACTAACTTAGAAATAGAAGTACCTAACTTAGAAGTAGAAGTACCTAACTTAGAAGTAGGGATAACTAACTTAGAAGTAGGGATAACTAACTTAGAAATAGAAGTACCTAACTTAGAAATAGAAGTACCTAACTTAGAAATAGAAGTACCTAACTTAGAAATAGAAGTACCTAACTTAGAAATAGAAGTAACTAACTTAGAAATAGAAGTACCTAACTTAGAAATAGAAGTACCTAACTTAGAAGTAAGAAGTACCTAACTTAGAGTAGGGATAACTAGAAATAGAAGTACCTAACTAACTTAGAAATAGAAGTACCTAACTTAGAAATAGAAGTACCTAACTTAGAAATAGAAGTACCTAACTTAGAAATAGAAGTACCTAACTTAGAAGTAGGGATAACTAACTTAGAAGTAGGGATAACTAACTTAGAAATAGAAGTACCTAACTTAGAAATAGAAGTACCTAACTTAGAAATATAAGTACCTAACTTAGAAGAAGGATAACTAACTTAGAAGTAGGGATAACTAACTTAGAAGTATTGATAACTAACTTGGAAGTAGGGATAACTAACATAGAAATAGAAGTACCTAACTTAGAAATAGAAGTACCTAACTTAGAAGTAGGGGTAACTAACTTAGAAGTAGAAGTACCTAACTTAGAAGTAGAAGTACTAACTTAGAAGTAGAAGTACCTAACTTAGAAGTAGGGGTAACTAACTTAGAAGTCGAAGTACCTAACTTAGAAGTAGGGGTAACTAACTTAGAAGTAGAAGTACTAACTTAGAAGTAGAAGTACCTAACTTAGAAGTAGAAGTTTCTAACTTAGAAATAGAAGTACCTAACTTAGAAGTAGAAGTACCTAACTTAGAAATAGAAGTACCTAACTTAGAAGTAGGGGTAACTAACTTAGAAGTAGAAGTATCTAACTTAGAAATAGAAGTACCTAACTTAGAAATAGAAGTACCTATCTTAGAAGTAGAAGTACCTAACTTAGAAGTAGGGATAACTAACTTAGAAGTAGAAGTACCTAACTTAGAAATAGAAATACCTAACTTAGAAATAGAAGTACCTAACTTAGAAATAGAAGTACCTAACTTAGAAGTAGGGATAACTAACTTAGAAGTAGAAGTACCTAACTTAGAAATAGAAGTACCTAACTTAGAAATAGAAGTACCTAACTTAGAAATATAAGTACCTTACTTAGAAGTAGGGGTAACTAACTTAGAAGTAGAAGTACCTAACTTAGAAATAGAAGTACCTAACTTAAAAATAGAAGTACCTAACTTAGAAATAGAAGTACCTAACTTAGAAATAGGGATAACTAACTTAGAAGTAGGGATAACTAACTTAGAAATAGAAGTATCTAACTTAGAAGTAGGGGTAACTAACTTAGAAGTAGGAGTAACTAACTTAGAAGTAGAAGTACCTAACTTAGAAGTAGGTGTAACTAACTTAGAAGTAGAAGTGTCTAACTTAGAAGTGAAGTACCTAACTTAGAAGTAGAAGTACCTAACTTAGAAATAGAAGTACCTAACTTAGAAGTGAATTACCTAGCTTAGAAATAGAAGTACCTAACTTAGAAATAGAAGTACCTAACTTAAAAGTATGGGTAACTAACTTAGAAATAGAAGTACCTAATTTAGAAGTGAATTAACTAACTTAGAAGTAGAAGTAACTAATTTAGAAATAGAAGTACTTAACTTAGAAGTAGAAGTACCTAACTTAGAAATAGAAGTACCTAACTTAGAAGTAGAGGTACCTAACTTAGAAATAGAAGTACCTAACTTAGAAGTGAAGTACCTAACTTAAAAGTAGAAGTACCTAACTTAAAAGTAGAAGTACCTAACTTAGAAATAGAAGTACCTAACTTAGAAGTAGGAGTAACTAACTTAGAAGTAGGGGTAACTAACTTAGAAGTGAAGTATCTAACTTAAAAGTAGAAGTATCTAACTTAGAAATAGAAGTACCTAACTTAGAAGTAGGGGTACCTAACTTAGAAGTAGGGGTAACTAACTTAAAAATAGAAGTACCTAACTTAGAAGTAGGGGTAACTAACTTAGATGTAGAAGTACCTTACTTAGAAATAGAAGTACCTAACTTAGAAGTAGGGGTACCTAACTTAGAAGTGAAGTATCTAACTTAAAAGTAGAAGTACCTAACTTAGAAATAGAAGTACCTAACTTAGAAGTAGGGGTACCTAACTTTGAAGTAGGAATAATTAACTTAGAAGTAGAACAGAAGTACATAACGACACAATAGTACTATTAGTGTTGGTTGGCTCACTTATAACTCTAATGTAGACCACACCGGATTGATTGTTGCGTGTGGGCTAGCTTTCCCTATTACAGTCTCCCTCGCCATCAGACGAACCCACTCGGACTTCAGAGGTATTTGGAATTGACGTACCAAAGTCAACCTTTTAATCCAACTGACCGATGTAGGGGTTGAACCCGCCACCTTGGCATCAGCACACCGGAAGTTTAAGAGCGGGTTCTCCTATCCATTTTGCTATGCTGACCATTTTTGTTTTTTTTTAAATTTCGTTATCACACAATGTCCAATTCCAGGTTGTTGTTTTCTTTGGTTTTGTGCGCGGTTGATTGGGTAAAAATTACACGTGTAATATTGCATCAAAAAAGTGTTTTACGGCTTTTGCAATACTGTTGAAAATAAAACATAGCCTGAGTGGTCACACTGTAATAGGGGGAATAGAAGCACCTAATTTTGATATGCTGACGACACAATATTACTATCAACAACGCAAATGGGAATTGCAAGGCTAATAAAGTTGATGCGATAGCAAAGAGTAAACACAGATTTATGCTTCTGTGGAGAGAATTTACGGAACCCGCAAAGTTAACTGATTGAGTGCCGTGGGATAATTAATACTCTTAAGCGACTTCCCATATCTGCCATGGACTTATATGCATTAGCTTTTCTATACGTGATCATCATCATCATCATCTTCAACTTTAGCCGTCAAGTGTCGTGGGGAAGAATTATTAGCGTTCCAGCGCCCGATGGGGGGTACTGGTTAGTGTCATTCCTTGTGACTGTACAATGTCTTTGATCTCGTCAATCCATGTTCTTCTCGGGCGTCCTCTTGCTCTCGCCGCAGATGATCTTTGATGTAGGGCCAGTGCTGGTAGTTGATGGGGTTTCATTCTAAAGAGATGGCCAAACCATTTGATATTTTGTCTTTCGATAAATGTGGTACAAGGTGTTCATCCCATTGTCTGTCTGATAACAGCATGTCTTACTCGGTCTCGGATTATTAGGTTGGCAGCTCTCCTCAGGCATTTCTTCTCACAGGTGTTGATTTTGCGTAAGTGTAATTTGGATAAAGTTCAGGTTTGAGATTGTTAGCATAGGGTTGGTGTGAATATGCTGTTTATTATTTGTCGTTTTGCGGACATAGATATGTTTGGATGTTTCAGTTTGGGCGATAGTTAATATGTAAATGTACTTGCTTTTTGACATCTGATCTCGATGTCTCTATCCAATCTGCCATCTTCTGTAATTACACTTCCAAGATATTTGAATTATTTAACTTGTTTCCATATGTAACCCCCTTTAATTTGGTATATAATATAACATGTAATATAACATGTCTGCTACCATATTAAGTCAGTTCATAAATAAACACACGTGTTTTATTTGGCGCTTACATAAGAAAAGGAAAGCAGCAGGGATTAAAGGATGCACTAGACAACATACACACTGAAAGTTATAGTCACCGATGGAAGAATGTACAAATGGGTGAAAGCACACTTGCGCAATAGAAGAGCCTGAAACGAGTATTCATGTACTACCATAACAACTTTTAAGTCATAATTATGACATAACTTCCCATTTCCCACCATCCATTTTAGTTTAGTCCACACTTACTCTTTGTTTAGTGCAAACCTTTTTGTTTTGCACAGAACCTGTTAAACACGTGACTAGTTGCCAGTAATGTTTGTAGAAATATCCGGTGGTTTACGTTGCCGGGTGTGGACAGTGCGCTTGCCTGGCAAGATAATAGTCCGGGTTTAATCCCCATCAGACTCGGTATCATTTTACAGAGGTTCTAGGGTCGACCCAGGCTCATACAAATGGTTACCAGGACATTTTAAGAATAGTCTGAGAAATGTCTGGGAAGGAAAGGCGAGGAGGAAGGTAACTAGTCACCACATCACATTTGTCGTTGCGTGGACTGTGTGAAGACCTAGCACTTCATCTCAGCAGCAATATGTGTTATGGAATGACCTTTACCTTGTAAACAACATGTTGTCTTTGGAGTTTTACAGAACACAATGCCGGAAAATATGCTTTCCGTAAATGTGTACTATAAAGCTCCATTTCTGATGTTGCTGTCTTCCACTTATGCTGTCATGTATCATGGGGAGGGGTTATTGAAGTTCCAGCGCCGGTGACTAGTGACTTTCCTCCAATTTCCTCCATGATTCATGAGAAGTATTTTATTTTTCTAGGATCAAGTAAATTCCAAATTTCCTACCGGTTTGCTAGGCCTGTCATATGTTCCTTACCTATTTAACCCTTTTATATTTTGCTACAATCACTATATTACATTCATGGACAGACTCCTCGTTACGACTTAGGAGCATCTAAAAGAGATGAACCCCAGGCTGCCATTTGCTGGTGTTGACTGCAACGTCATGTAAAGGATATGCGACTAATAATAATAATACAAGTTAGCTATTTCTAGTTGAAACGCAGTAAGATATTGGTAGTTATATGGGACGCAGAGGTGTTTCCAAGGCACCAGGGCCGGGTTATATACTGGCCAAGACCTATTGACGCGTCCTCGTCGAGCGTCCTGGGCAACAGGTCCCATCGGGGTCCTGGCTAAAGTCAGTAGGATCGCCGATTCCTCCGAAGTCGGAGAGTGTCTGCCTGTACGGCGAGGAACCACCAGTCTGCACACCAATAAGCCAGACATGGGACAACGGATACTCACGCAAACCTCAGGTCCTGTATGACATCACACTGATGTTGGACAACAGGATGACTTCATCCGACATACAGGACTTTGCGTTGGAGCTCAAGCCAACGAACACAAGCAAGCAAGCAAGCAGGTAGTTATATATTTTGACTTCCAGCCTATCCCTTCATTATTTGTAGTCTGCATGTTTTTTGTTCGCATATCCTTTACAGGACATCGCTATCAACATCAGCATCTTTTAGCTGATCGTTGATTTATTGACAAGATTACGCTCAGTACTTTGCCTTGCTTTCTGAGCGATCGGCTCACATACCCAGTAAGTTACCGACGCGGAGAGAACCGCTACCAATTCTCGCGCACCTCACGTTTCTTACGAGAGTATATGGGATTACGGAGAAAGTCGTGTAACTCCTAGATCAGGGTGACCGGCTAGGTTGCATTACATTGTGTTATTTTATAATTTCCACAGCTTTATCGCAGATCCACTAATTTTATTCATACTTTAACTGTTGTCTTTGGAAGCGAGTTGCCTTGCGATATTTTTATAAACAACTGCAACATACCTACGGGTGCATATCTGGCAATGTGTTCAGTTTCTTGTCCTAGGACATCAATCACTCTGCCTCGGTGACCAATCACTCTACAGCGTAGACCAATCACTCTACCTCGTAGACCAATTACACTACCTCGTAGACCAATCACTCTACCTCGCAGACCAATCACTCTACCTCGTAGACCAATTACACTACCTCGCAGACCAATCACTCTACCTCGTAGACCAATCACTCTACAGCATAGATTAATCACTCTACCTCGTAGACCAATTACACTACCTCGCAGACCAATCACTCTATCTCGTAGACCAATCACTCTACCTCGTAGTCCAATTACACTACCTCGTAGACCAATCACTCTAAATCGTAGACCAATCACTCTACCGCGTAGTCCAAACACTCTACCTCGTAGACCAATCACTCTACCTCGTAGACCAATCACTCTACCTCGTAGACATATCACTCTAAATCGTAGACCAATCACTCTACCGAGTAGACCAATCACTCTACTGAGTAGACCTATCACTTAACCGCGTGATTTTTCATTGTAGTGCAAAACTTTCACCACACTACAACGACGACATATCACCCTGGGCGCAGAGTATACTGTCATTTTTTCCACTTTTTATTCCTTTTCGGCAGAGTATACTATGTTATTATATTAAGGGATTTGAAATTCGTGGCGTACATCATTACGCAAAGGTGCTGTCACTTGTGAAGCAAACAGGAATGCGGGAGCTGTGGAAAAAAAAGAAGACTGGACCACCCCCCCCCACACACACACACACCCACACACACACACACACACACACAGCAGGAGATTCTCTTCATGGCACGTCAAGCATTCTTTGTCCACAATGACAAAGAACATTTCGAGCCAAGAAAAATCCTTACCAGCCTTCTTAGAAGTCACGGCTCCAAACTTTCAACCCCACTGGGTGAAATTAATGGTCATCATCATTCTTGATGAACAAATACCATATTGCGGGATCACACCACCACGGAGACCCCATACTGTACAGCAGGCATCATCCACAAAACTCCATCCATCCTTCACGATCCCGGAGTTGCACTATTCTGTTACTGCCACATCATTTCCCATATCATTGCAGACGTCTACATTCCAAGAGCAACACACTACACGTCAACCTCTTCCTAGCCTTCATCATGCGGGCTGCAGTCTCCTTTCTCAAAGACATCTTGTTTGTTGAAAACGTAGGGCTGGCCAAGGACGTCCGGACAGGCAAGGATGGGATCCTGGAGTTTGTTCACGATAACACGGTGAGTTCGGCGTTATGTCATGCTCATGCTGTGAGTTTTCACATTATTCTCAAGGACACGATGAGCTCGGATATATCTCATGTTCATGCGGTAAGTTTAACATTATTTTCAAGGACAAGACGGCATTTTATAGTTTGTTCACAACGACGCGGTTAGTTCGGAGTTATGTCATGTTCATGCGGTAAGTTTAACATTATTTTCAATTCCAATTTTCAAAACAAAAATTCCAAAATTCGGCCTCGTTCAACCTGCTTCATCAGCGTCGGCTATTGTTGAGGTCCGTGGTTTTTGTGGGTTTATTCATCCTAATTCTTGTCTTGTGAGTCCTATCTCGGACTGATTATGTTGGTTTGTGTCTGTGACGTCAGCTGGGGGAATCGGTCGGCGGCTATCCTTTGTGCTCGTCTGTTCTTGTGGCATTCTTTGTTGGTGTAGGCTCCTGGCTCGTCTGGCTTGACTGGTTGTAGTCCTTATAAGGACTTTTTATTATGTTTTTTAGTCTCATTTTTTGTGTATTTTCTGTAGGAGCTTTTCGACGTTTTTATTTTCCTTCTTGTACTTTTTTTCATCTTCTAGTTTTAGCTTCTGCCATTCGAGATTTTCATCCGCGGTCAGCCATAGTTTTCTCTTTCCGTCTTCTATGTAGTACGAGTAGTCGGATCCTGTTCCAAGATTGTAGTTGAGTATTCTACCGGTCTCCTGAGTGTGTTTTCTTTTTTGGTTTCTTCTTTTCTCTTTCAGTCCAGCACCTTTTGAATTCCTCGTGTCTGAGTTTCTCAATCCTTGCCGACTCTCGTAGCTCCTCCAAGATAGGCCACCGGGGCCTCTCCGTGTCGTCCTCAGGGTGCTCGTCTTGGTTTTCTTCAGATGTCTGGCGGGATATTGTCATGGCTGGGTTGCTGACTTTGTCTAGCGGTTCCGGCTCGTCTTCTTGTTGGATGTCATCTTACGGTTTCTCTGTGTGCTTTTCTGTTTCTTGTGCTGGTTTGTTTTGGGTTGGCTCCCTTTCAGTTGTTAGAATTTCTCTCACCGCTTTAATGTCTCGCAGAATCTCTTCATTTATCTTTGTCATCTGCCTCATATTCTCCACCTCTTGTTTGATGTCCCGCTGGATCTCCTTTATTTCGGCAAGAAGTTTCCCATTATCGCTGGTCGGAGTCGTCATCAGCAGTGCCTTGACTTGTTTCTTCAACTCGTCTATCTGTTTTTGAAGTTGATCTCTTTCAGCTTGTGCTATACCCGTGGCTGTCTCGCCCCTCTGCATTGCTTCCTTGAATGGTGTCTTTGTGATGATGGCTATCTTTAAGACGTCTCTGAAGGACACGATGGCATTTTATAGTTTGTTCACAACGACGCTGTTAGTTCGGAGTTATATCATGTTCATGCGGTGAGTTTAACACTCTTCTCAAGGACACGGTAAGTTAGGAGTATGTCGTGTTCGTGCCGTGAGTTTAACATTAGTCTCAAGGACACGATGGCAACATGGAGTTTGTTCACGATAACACGGTGAGTTCGGCGTTATGTCATGTTCATGCGGTGAGTTTTCACATTATTCTGAAGGACACGATGAATTCGAGTCTCAAAACAATGTATTCTCTTAGTTAATTTAAACGCAAAAGCCACTAACAATAGCTTGCATGGTTTATTGCCTGGCATATGTCGCTGCAACTATGTCAGGTGCATACTGCAGAGTGATATATCATATGGAGTGAATAGATTAATCATATGTTGGCTGAAACACACAACACACACACAATCATTGATATTGTTCAAGTGTGAGGTAATTGTTATCCACACGGTAATTACAGACAGAAACTTTATAGTGACTCTGCGATTACGGTGCGATTACACGTGCTTCACATTCGAACAGTATCAGTGGCTATGTGTATCATGTATGTAAGATAAAATATGATGCATATATTCACTTCATATAATATTCAAAATAATTGTTTGAAAGGTTAGAGTATCGACTTCATTGCACGGGGTTTTATCCCATATGGCTCGGTCTATTTTCGCTGTGCGGCCTGTCGAAAGCCTCGCACAAAGCACGAACTCTGTTTCTCCAGCGACGACCCCCTGGAGTCTTCGAGAAAAACGAACGGCGTAGCCCGGAATCGAACCTACAACCTTCGGTGCGCGAGCTAGGCTGCGAAACATCTTCAACATAGAGACTTCCTACATATGATATCTAAGTTTGGGATTCTTTAATAAAGATACGGTAGGACTGTGGACCTCTTGCCATTGACACGTTCAATCCGGGATTCTTCCATAATGATGCCGTGAATTTGAATTCTTCCCAAGCACAAGGGTAAGGCGAGTTTGATAGCAATTCAAGACACAATGATGAGTTATCTGTTAACTTGAGATGGAATGGTGAGTTTGTGATTCAGTTGAGATTGAATGGTGAGTTTTATATTAACTTGAGATATAATGCTGAGTTTGTTATTCGGTTGAGATTGAATGGTGAGTATTCTACTAACTTGAGATAGAATGGCTAGCCTGCAATTCATTGTCTATGGAATTCATTGTCTATGGAATTGTGAATTTTTCATTCATTTCCTATGTAACGGTGAGCTTTGAATTCACTTAAAATATTAAAGTGGTTGTGGAAGAAATTCAGTTGACACAGTAAGTTTGTATTTCGATCACAAAGTCACTGTAAGGTTTGAATATATGAGAATTCGTGCTCAAGGCAAGTGCTTGATCTGCATATATTGATCTTTGATCTTGTACTTAGTTATACAGCCTAATACAACAATTGTTACCATTTATAAATAATAAATCATCATCACATGCGGCAAGTCCATTACAGAACGTCGCTCTGATCACAATCAGCCGGAAAGAAACAAATTCGATCCTTTGCCAGCTCCTCTCCTTCTTGCATGTTCATGCCATTGTGTTAGTAATGTCATGCACCCAACATCGTGTTGCTCGGCTCCTCCCTTTTCTGCATGGAAGCGTGGGTTCCATTATTGTTCTTTGTAGACGTATGTGACTTTTAATATGCTCAAAATAATGTATTGCCTTCGTGAATTTTAACAAACACGCCATAAATAAAATATTACACTATTTCTTGCTTGGCATATTTACCATTGACAGGCAAGAAATCGGGCATTATGTTATTTATTTGGTGTGTGTTTAAACTTTTCTTAAAGTTCTTTCTTTTATTCTTCTGTGGCATTTCACAGTAGTATGTTATGTGCAAATGGAGCCGCTCCAGATTTGTGACGTCATTTTTTACTATGTGAAGGGTATGGCTCCAGATTGATGACATCACTACTCGACTCCAGAATTTTGAAAAATTGGCGGGTATTTTCTTGGGTCCGGTAGTCACTTCCTGTTTACTACTTCCTGTTGACTTCCGGTCCCTGGGTACCCCCTACCGACCGCCCCGCCCACAGATCCCTCCACCGACCGCCTCGTCTTCCCCCGACCGCCCCCGAGACCAGTCAAAGAGAGTGACGCAAGCCCCGGGCATGTGGAAGACTTATATAGATCTCTCATCATCTCATCATGTTCCTCTTGTACCTTGCGGTGTCGAGGTGAAGTATAAACTTCGTGAGAGTGCCCGGTTATGGGCTTCGTATATCGACATTCCCATGGATTCTGTTATTCCCTCCGTCCAACGGTTACGTGGTCGGCCTCTTCCTCTGTTTCCATCTGGTCTGTACATCATTGCTTGTTGTGGCATGCTGTTGACTGGTAGCCTACTTGCATGGCCAAACCATTTGACTTGCTGCTTTCTAATAAAATCTAGAGCAGCTTTAACCCCCACTTTAGTCCTGATTTCTTCATTTCTGATCTTATCTCTTCTTGATACGTTGAGTATTCTTCTCAGGAACCTCATTTCTGTTGTTGTGATTTTTCTTTTCTCTTTTTCTGTCATTGTCCAGGTTTGGCATTGGTAGCACAGAGTTGGTAGGAAGATTGTGTTGTAAAGTGCTTTCTTAGTAGTTATTGATACATGTTTGTTCTTTAGTATTGGTGCCATTTGTCCAATGAGTTGATTTGCCTTATTGCACCTATTTTCGATCTCGTCTTCTGATCTGCCATTTGATGATATTATACTTCCTAGGTACTTGAAGCTCTTTACTTGTTTCAAGGGATGTTCGTTTAGGTGAATTGTTGCTGTTTGTTCTTCTTTAGTTATAGTCATTACCTCTGTTTTGCTTGTGCTAATTTTCATGTTATGTTCCCTACACATTTCGTTTAGACTATTCATGTGGTCTTGTAATTCAGCTTCTGATTTTGCTATTAGTGCTTGGTCGTCCGCAAACAGGAGTTCTCTAATGGTTAGATTTGCAGATGGTTCTTCTTCTGTGTTCTCGTCATGCGGTATTCTTGCTGTCTCTGCTTGGCTGGTTTCTTTACATATGTTGTCTATATATGTTATGAACAAGAGAGGGGACAGGACACAACCTTGTCGTACTCCAGATCTTATGGTGAAGGGTTCTGAGTGTCCTCCAGTTGCTCTTACTATGCATTCACTGTTGTTGTATAAACTTCTACATAGGTTTGTTAGATGTGTACTCACTCCATATTGTTTAAGGATTTCCCACAGCTTGTTTCTATCTACCCTATCAAATGCCTTTTCTTGGTCAACAAAGGCTAAGTAGAGTGTTTCATTGAATTCAATTGATTTTTCTATAAGTTGTCTAAGAGCAAAAATGGCGTCTGTGCATCCTTTGTTTTTCCTAAATCCAAGCTGCGTTTCGCTTAGCTGGGGTTCTAAAGTAGTTCGTAATCTTTTTTCAAGAATTTTGCAAAATATTTTCCCAGTATGACTCAACAGTGAAATGCCTCTGTATTGTGTGCACTTATTAGTTTTTCTACGAGCAGTATGAAGATCCCCTGCCGGCTTGCTAGGCCAGTCGCAGGTTTAGGACACTAATCTGATCACAGGGAGTCCATCCCCTATGGCGAGCCATAGCCCCTGTTAGCCCATGACCTCGCGGTCATGGTTGCCCGGTCTGCACCACGTGGAGGTGGGGGTTAACTTGTGTAGTCTGCGGGTCATCGGCAGGCTACTAATTTTCGCTCTTCACCCCTCCTGGGAGAGGCTAGCCGATCCTAACCCTGCTGGCTGCAGGGCCAGGCGCATTCCACACCTTACAGACC
Organism: Cepaea nemoralis; assembly: GCA_014155875.1. NCBI lineage: Eukaryota > Metazoa > Mollusca > Gastropoda > Stylommatophora > Helicidae > Cepaea > Cepaea nemoralis. Next base: position 369,094 of record JACEFZ010010860.1, on the reverse strand, counting down.
TTATATAGATAAGTAGACCAAATAGGCACCGGGCACCTGGGTTCGATTCCCAGTGCGTGTGTGGGGGTGGTGTGGGTGGGTGTGTATGTGGGTGTGTGTGTGTACCCGGGGTAGGCCGATGTGAGGGGCACGAGGGAATAGGCCCTTACCCGGATATTAGCCTTTGTCCCCTAGAGGAGGGCCATCAAAATTCACATCGAAATGGGAATATTGATGGTCAAGGGCTGCCTTTCGACAGACCAAAGGAAGTATTTAGCAATACTACTCTGTTTTTAACGTTTATTTCATACAAAGCAATGTATATTTACAAGGTGTAATGTGTGTTTCTTTTGTTTGTGTATATTACAGAGCGTTGCCGTTTGTTAGCGTTAGGTGTCACGTGTATGAATATAATAAATACATACAGATAAACAGTTATGATAATATGACATTATGGCTTAGTGCATATAAACACACATGCCTTGCATATGCTTCATTTCCACTTCCACAAGCGGAATGTATGTAACACCTGTAGATCTCTCCCTCCCTCTCTCTCTCTCTCTCTCTCTCTCTCTCTCTCTCTCTCTCTCTCTCACTCTCTCACACACACGCACACATTTTATATGATCTATCTCATGCTTTCTGGAGACAGCAGTAAATTGAATGCCGTGAGCTTGGGCAATAAACTTTAAATTATCATTCCCATTAAAATGTAGCTTCTTTGTAATTTCTGGGTCACTTAGCTACCGACGTGAAGGTTCACATTGTTGGTGTTGTTGGCCTGATGTCAAATTACAGGATGACGTTCCAGTGCCCTGTAAATGTCCATGACCCCTTTTGTTTTGGGGACAAGAATCAGGGATTTAAAACTAGCAATTAGAGTCCATGGCCTGTCCCCAGGGAGATAAATGGTTCAAAGCTGTGATAGTGTCTGAGAAGGACTTAAAATCTGACCACTACCGGCCACTTTAGCTTATTGGGTACTTAAGGGGCTCATTTAATTTGTTTATACATGGTGATGCATATTTTTTTCATTTTCAACCATATCATTACCATATAACATTTTAATACTTGAGATATCGCCTTGGTTTAAAGGCTGCTACACGCGCGCACACCCACACACACACACACACACACACAATCTCACACTCATACGCATACGCGTGCAAATACATGCACCACACACACACACACACACACACACACCTGCATCCACACCCAGACGCATACATATGTTACTGCAAATGACACAGACACACATCCACAATATATTTCATGTTGCACATTCAAATATAATAATGGAGAAATTATTAATAATGGTAGCAATAGTAATAAAAGTAATAATAATAATAATAATAATAATAATAATACCGTCAATAAACACATTTACTATTGTGGTATCCTTTGTTTAACTGATTCGCTGCCGACAATCACTCAGTTGCCAAACAGTCGCAACTTTTTTGCCCCTTGGTCACTGTATTGCCAAGATCTTAGCAGTTCGTTTTGTTTGTTTCGTTTGCATGCCAATCTTAATTTGAATGCCCCGAAATTACGTTTTTCGTATGAAGAAGGTTTTTCATTTACACACAGGCCATGAAAATGCAGAATGGAGGCAGAAAATGGATGAATATTGAGGGAATATTCTTAGTTAAAAGTTTTGTTTACTTTTCTGATTTGACAACGGAATAGACCCTGATTTTCGGCCTCACATATTTACATTAGATAATAGTTTTAAACAATTTAGATTGTAATTATTCTGATTTAAAGGACTTTGTGAACGATTCTAAACTGATAGCACATGTTAAATGTGGTTGTTTGGTTAAAATTAACTGTGTATGAATGTAAACAAAAGTAACCGGCTACCTTAGCTGGTTAGCCGCTAACCGTGAAAGTTTGTCATCATGTCGAATTAGCTAATGGGCCACATTTGTGCCCCTAAAGTTTGCTTTGCCTATCACAAAGTATTTAAGGAAGTATTTAAATAATTAAATTTAAAAGAATAATAATTATAACTAAATTTAAAAAATAGCGTAAATTTTGTGTTTATCAGCAGAAAACGGTCAAAACCTGCCTCATGATTTTCCGACATTTTCTATTTTATGTGACAATGATGCGCTTCAAAATAGTATGTTTTTATTGTGATTTATTGGTGTTATGAAGCCGTTCTAGTGATATTTGTGTAGCAAAGTGGTGTAGTTATCATAATTCAGTAATTTTCATTGGATTAAAAACAGTGTTGGAGCAGTAGCGCCTTGGCAAGTGGAAATTTCACTTACTTGTCACCTCTGTCATCAATTTATTTTTTACATCTGCTAATATTATTATTATATTTCTAACTTTTAGCAACAGTAGCAATACCAATGTTTTCCTTGTGCAATGTCCTTTAATTTGATATATAATACAATATATTTACTACCATTTTAACAATTTTTAGATCATTATTATGAGACACCCCTACTTCCAATTTTCTGCCATCAATTTCTGCTTGGGCAAAACCCATTTTTTGTTTGGCACTGAATCAGTTAAAACAAGTTATTTGCTTCTTCTGTAATGTGTGCTGCCTTCAGGCAAAACTCTTACGGGATTTGCGCTTGTGGGGCTAAGGTTAGAATGTTTGAGATTTTTTGTTGATAAAGTTGTTGGACAATTTCTTTGTTGATTGTTCTGTAATTGTATAATGCTTTGTTTCTTAATGTCCTTATAAGATGTCTGTACTCTGCCAATATAATAAGTAGCTTTTTGTGGATGTCTTGTGTGGAGTAAGGAATTGAATTTATCATGATTGCTGTGTAAACATATGTTCTTTGTTTCGTATGAGTGTTTAGGGTGTTTTGTAGGAGATTTCTTGTTGTCATGTTTGTGTCGCATTCGTAATAGATGTGCTCTTCTGATTCTTGGACGTTCCGTCTACAAAGCTGACACTGTAGTATTTGTTTAGTTATTTTTGCTGTTCTCTCTATTGTTGGGGTCATGCTGTAAACAAGCCTATATGTAATTTCCTTTGCTTTTGGGGTAATCTGCTTGTTGTGAATATTAGAGAAAGTTTCGGTATAATCTTTTATGAAATATCTATGTCCTCTTTTAATTCTGAGGTGTACTAGAGATGTTTGTAATTTAACTAAATGCTTGTAGATTGTATGTGTTTTCTTGTGTAGTAATTTTTCGTGTCCTTTAATGGCTGAAATACATGTTTTGTAAAATGTTGGGAGAGTACCAAAGTAATGTGAGGATGTATTCATAATAGGTTTTAAATAATATAACCTAATTCCAATGTAATAGTGTGTGTGCTAAAGGGTGTTTTTCTGGGTGTTGTAGGATTTCGCCTACGTGATTGATCCTAAGTGCTTGTATTTTGGTTGTTATGTCTTGGAAGGCGATACCTCCATCTTTTTTGTCTTGCATGAGTGTAGTATGTTTGATACTGTAAATGGTACTGCCAAACACAAAGCGTCTAATCTCTTTGTTTATGTTTGTGACAGTCTGGCGTGCAGGATCTAGGACTGTGCACAGATATAGTATTTTTGGAATTATATATGTATTAACAATGGTACTTCTACCAAATATGGTAGTTGTTTAGATTTTTCCATGTGTCTTTATGTGTCTAATTTTTTTTTTTTTCAACTTTTATTTCATACAAAGCAATGTGTATTTACAAGTTGTAGTGTGTGTTTCTTTTGTTTGTGTATATTACAGAGCGTTGCCGTTTGTTAGTGTTAAGTGTGACATTGTGAATAAAACATATACATACATATATACAGTTATGTTAATATGACATTTGTGGCATAGTGCATGTAGATACGCATTCCTTGCATATACTTCTCTTCCGCAAGCGGAATGCATGAAACACCTGTCCATCTCTCCCTCTCCTCTCTTTCTCTCTCTCTCTCTCTCTCTCTCTCTCTCTCTCTCTCTCTCTCGTCTCTCTCTCTCTCTCTCTCTCTCTCTCTCTAATTTGTGTCTAATTTGGTTTGATCTGAGCCAAAAAGACCCGAAAAATTGAGTCAAAATTTACATTAGTGCATATGCAGCTTTAGGAAAAAGACAGAAGCCAGATTACAGCTATTAATTCTATATACGGTTAGATTGCCACAATTAATAAACACTTATTCACACATAGATAGTTATTATACTTCTAGATATAGTAAAACTAGAGACCAGTCGCAATATTATACATTTAATTATCTTAACATAATCAGTGAATTTTGCAAATTAATCATAAAAATACTTTAAAAAATAATAATGCCAGTTACTTCCCTTCCGTATTTTGGAAATAATCGTGTCCCTTGGTACCGACAAGCTCGGGGCATGTCATCTGCGCTTAGTGTAATAGCGCAGTGACCGATTAACGCACGATGGTGAAATTTTGAATATAGCGGTTGTAAATGGCGCTGAATCGCGTGAGCACATCACAAAATGTATAACACAAATAATCTAAGGCACTTTGCTTTGTGCCAATGAAGTAATCACATGAAAAAGCTGCATAAATGGTAACACAAAACTACAATTTATGTCAGAAATTGTACATCTCGAAAGACAAAACCTGTCGGTATGCATGGATGGTGACAAATATGCTTTAGTTTGCAGTAATCTCACAAAAGCGGTAAAAACTGCATCAGCGAGGCAAGCCCTTGTCATGTCATGCGAGGCAAGCTCTGGATATGAATTTAGCTTTAAAAATTAGCTTAGTATCGCTGAATACCACTCAGTCATTAGAAAGGTACTTTAGGTGATTACCAGACGCACTTCAAAACTGTGACGATAAATCGAAATCATGCGAGGCAAGCCACGGGCATGTCATGCGAGGCAAGCTCCGGACATGACTTTTGCTCTAAAAATTAGCTTACTATCGCAGAATACCACTCAGACATTAGCAAGGTACTTATGAGCAACGCTTAGTCGGACAATGTGATGACTTGGTTATAGTTGTTTATGCCACAGTCGAAACTGCCTTATATTGTATTGAGGTCGGGATGTTCTGTGGTGTTACTTGGTGGACCACCCTAACGGATATAGACAAGATATCCGAATAGACACATAGAGAGGTAACGAAAGTGTCGATGCGCGATTCGAGACATGATAACGGCGCTGGTTAGGATAGTTGACACTTGACATGTCATGTTATATGAGTCGTCTAAGGTCGAGATGAGCTTCTAGAGAAAGATGTAAAGTCCGTATAGACACATATAGAGGTAATGAAAGTGTCGATGCGCGATTTGAGACGTGTAACATCGCTGGTTAGGTCAGTTGATACGTGCCATGTCGTGTTACATGAGTCGCCTAAGGTCGAGTTGGGACAGTTTGTTGTGTTCGTGTGTAGAATTATACATCTGATAGATTGGTTTATGAGCCACTAATTGTTAGGTAAAGGACATGTCTTCCTCGACTGGTGTCGGTGATGAAGCGTGACACTGAGCAGACAATTCGTAAAACATGCATTGGTCTTGAAAATTAGTTTCTGGAGAAAGGTGTAAAGTCCGTATAGACACATAGAGAGGTAATGAAAGTGTCGATGCCAGATTTGACATGATAACTGCGCTGGTTAGGACATTTGACACGTGACATGTCATGTTACATGAGTCGTCTAAGGTCCAGGTGAGCTTCTGGAGAAAGATGTAAAGTCCGTATAGACACATAGAGAGGTAATGAAAGTGTCGATGCGCGATTTGAGCCGTGTAACGTTGTTGTTTATGACAACGGAAACGCTGCCATGTCATGTTACATGAGTCGCCTAAGGTCGAGTTGGGTCAGTTTTGCTGTGTTCGTGTGTAGACTTATACATCTCTGCTATCATGTGCTATACACTTGTTGGTGTACGAGCCACTAGTTGTTAGGTAAGGGACATGTCTTCCTCGACTGGTGTCGTGATTACACCTCTCCTCTATGATTATGAGCAAGGCTTAGTCAGACAATGTGATGACTTGGTTATAGTTGTTTATGCTACAGTCGAAACTGCCTTATATTGTATTGAGGTCGGGATGTTCTTTGGTGTTACTTGGTGGACCACCCTAACGGATATAGACAAGAGAGAGAGAGAGAGAGAGAGAGAGAGAGAGAGAGAGAGAGAGAGAGAGAGAGAGAGAGAGAGAGAGAGAGAGAGAGAGAGAGAGAGAGAGAGAGATCTTTTTAGCCTTCAGCTGCAATGTTGACGCTGTAGTGGAATAACTCCCATATACGGTGACCATCGTGAGTTAGCACCCCTGCTCCTATATTGGTCTTGGACACGGGTTTCTTGGGAACGACGCATAGATCCGTATGGACACATAGAGAGGTAACGAAAATGTCGATGCGCGATTCGAGACATGGTGACGTCGCTGGTTCGGTCAGTTGACACGTGACATGTCATGTTACATGGGTCGCCTAAGGTCGAGCTGGGACAGTTTGCTGTGTTCGTGTGTAGACTTATACATCTGCTAGGTTGTGCTATACACTCGTTGGTGTACGAGCCACTATAGTTGTTAGGTAAAGGACATGCCTTCCTGGAGTGGTATCGGTGATCATAGCTCTCCTCTATGACTATGAGCAAGGCTTAGTCACTGTGTTGAATTGTTTACATGTGGGTATGCCGCTTTAGACACCTGACCTGCCCATCTTTTTTACTATCGACAACCTGTCTTATACCCACTCCACAGCCACTCCCCCATTCGGTGGAATAGTACTGTAACCCCATACCACCCTCTCACATTCCTATGCACGTCCCGACATTATGAATTAATACCAGCACACAAAAAGAGATACATACGGTATCCAGTCTTCACGCATAGACCAGTATGCAATAGAAAATGGCGATCACACACACACACATACACATGCACACACACACACACACACACACATGGGCGCGCGCGTGGACGCACACATACATATATACGCGCGAACACACACACACACACACCTTTATTTTATACCATTGTTTGTTTAGTTAGTTAGTTAGTTAGGAAGGTAGGTAGGTAGGTAGGTAGGTATGTAGGTATTTAGGTAGGTAGGTAGTTAGTTAGTTAGTTAGTTAGTTAGTTAGTTAGTTAGTTAGTTAGTTAGTCGCGGTTCCAATTTCACAGCAACGGGTCGTCCCCATTATTCTCCGTTCCTGTGCCAGTGAATATCAAACAAAACGCTCCCTACTGCCCAGTGAAAAGTGGAAAAGACAGGAGTCTCGACAAACAATAGCCCGCACAGATACACTGTGCATAATGCCGGCACCAGAATGTCAACACAATAGTCCCCCACGAAACATTCAGTTTATGTCTGATGGAATCGGCAGTCATTTTCCCATCTGGATGTTTCCTAGATGTTCACCCACACAGTCCACGAAAATACAGTTTATCGTCGATGGCAGCGGCAGTCAACCAGAAGCTCAGCAGCCACTCATTTCTGCATAAGGCAAAAACCGGTCAACTCTGGGACATAGCCAGCTGCCATCGCTCCGAACATGCAGTCACGTTCCAAAAAACCTCGGGCAGATTCAAAAGCATTTCACACAAAACTCACAACTCACAGTGTCACGCCACGCACTTACTCAGTAGCACGGCGACGGAACCATCAAGCCTCCTTAGTCGCCTCTTACGACATGCGTGGTAGGCTACAGTGTTGCCATTCTTTGCTTCCCTTATGGGCCCCGGCAACACACGGGATTATTTTACGGGTATTAAAATATAAATATACACGGGTTTGTTTATTATTCAAAGAGAAGGAACCGCAGTAATCCCGTCATTGTTATTCATGAGTTGGATCCCTTGGTGAATTGACATGCTTGGGGCTTGCCTCTCATGACATGTCTGGGGCTTGTCTCGCATGTTTTCGTTTTATCGTCACAGTTTTTGTAGTGCTTCTGGCAATGACGTAATGTACCTTGTTAATGTCTGAATGGTATTCTTCGATAGTACACTAATATTTAGAGCTAAAAACATGTCCGGAGCTTGATTCGCATGACATACACGGGGCTTGCCTCGCATGAATTCGATTTATCGTCACAGTTTTGTAGTGCGTCTGGTAATGACCTAAAGTACCTTGCTAATGTCTGAGTGATATTCTGCGATCGTAAGCTAATTTTTAGAGCTAAAGTCATGTCCGGAGCTTGCCTCGCATGACATGCCCGGGGCTTGCCTCGCTGATGCAGTTTTTACCGCTTTTGTGAGATTACTGCAAATTAAAGCATATTTGTCACCATCCATTCATACCGATAAGTTTTGTCTTTCAATATGTACCATTTCTGACATAAATTGTAGTTTTGTGTTACCATTTACGCAGCTTTTTCGTGTGATTACTTCATTGGCACCCAGCAAAGTGCGTTAGATTATTTGTGAGAGAGTTTTGTGGAGGTATGAGTGAGATATTCTGTCGAATGCTTTTTCTTGATCTAAAGAGAGAATTGAGGACTGACAGTTTTTCAGATGTGTGTAGTTGATGATGTCTCTTATGAAGTGTGTGTGTTGCTGGATATTCCGGTGTTATACACTACATTGCTGGTCTTCATGAATGAGAGATGCCATTACTAGTTTCAATTTATTCGTCATAGCCTTTGTTAAAATCTTGTAGTCTACGTTTAAAAGCGAGATCGGTCTGTAACTCTTTAAAAGTGTCTTGTCGGTGTTCTCCTTCGGAATAAGAGTGATGTAAGACATGTTGAAACTGGATGTGAGTTCTCGTGTGTGGAAAGATTCAGAGAATACTGTTAGTTAAATGGGACCTAGAAGAGGAAAGAAAAACTGATAGAATTCAGCGATAATACGGAAGAGGTCAGGCGATTTGCCTTTCTGCATTCCGTGAACCGCTTGTGTTATATCTGTTAGTGCTAATTCAGTATATAGTGTTAGTTTCTGTTCCTCTGTAAGTTGTTTTGTGAATTTCATAAAGTTTTCTTGTACGTGCGCCTGTGTGTTTTCCTCTGTGTAAAGGTTATTATAATAATCTTCAAACGCTGAGGTATCTGTTGTGGCTAAACTTGTATATTTCCTTCAATGTCAATTATCTGGCCTATCCGTCTGCTGCGCTGTATGTTTTGTTCTAAAGCTAGGTATTGTTTACTCGGTATCTCTTGTGTTATAGTTTGTAACTTTGTTCGCAGTAAAGCGCCCTGAAATCGGTGATGTCTGTGGAGATCTAATTCTTCCTGTAATGCTATGTGTGGTGATTTTTTGTTTGTCTGTAGGAAGAGCTTAATTGCATTTTCCAATACTTTTTCTTGTTGTAGTTTTTCGGTTTTGATATGCAATCTACATAGACCTTAGTTTGTAAAAGTGTACTGTTAAATTTCCAATTGGGAGATTTTATAAGATGTGACGTTGCTTTTACTGTGTTTATTGTTTCAACTACAGCCTTATGATCTGTGAAGTTCAGTGTCTCCTGTAAATGCTTGACTTGTGTTATATGATGTGTTATGGGCGCATAACTTCTATCTAATCGCGCTGCTGTTATGCGCATTGTTTGTGTGTGTTGTATCTGTTCCATGGGGATGCGTCTGCCTGTATGCGTCTGTTAGCTCATGAATATCTAAAATTGTTTGGAATGTGTCTAACTGATGTTCCTCCTCCCCCGTTGTGTTTCTAATTTGCATTCTTACATCCACATTTATAAGGTCATTCGCCGAATGTACGCAGTTAAAATCACCCCCTAAAATGATGTTGTGACCCCGATATGAGCGTGATAATAAATGTTCCAGTGTTTGGTAGCGGATCGGCTTATTTCTGTAGTCAGGCGGTGCGTGTATGTTAACAATTGTGTATTGATATAAGGTATTTTCCACCTGTACAATAGCTATCCTACCCTGGCAATCCCTGTCCTTCTCTATAATCTGCCACCTGTCCTATGTCTGTATTATTGCTGTACCCAATCCGATATGTTGAGTACTAAGACTAAAACATGATTGTCTTAGACCTAAGCATGTTGCGATATATGATGCGTGTTCGTCGGTGTTAACGTTAGTTTCCTGTATGAGTATAAAATCAGGTTTATATTTCTGTATGAGTGGTATAAGACGATTAATTTTGGATCTTAAGTATCGAATGTTAATACTCATTATTTTAATTTCCGCTGCCATGTTTGTTGTAATATAAGAAACGGTTGAGCATAATCATGTTTCTTGTTGCAAACTGTCTGTATTCATGTTATCATTTCTGGAGATAGTCAGTAGATTCCTTCACCGGGCTTGATCTGTCTGGGAGTTCGAGGTGACTTTTTGTGCCAGTCTAGGTCCCTTCTTGATTTGTACTTTGGCTGGACATTTATTACTCCAGTGGGAGTCCTCCCCACAGACTGTACACGCCGTACGGCGCCCAGGAACTGTGATGAAGAGATGGTGTAGCTTGTCTTCTACCCCGTCCAACTCTATGTCTACGAAATGTGGCAGAGGTTCTTTTGGGTTGCACAGAGGTAACCACTTGTCCGTGCTGTTTTAAGTTTATGCACTTCCGCATTTATATCTCCCGAAATATCCGCGGCTATTTGCTTCACTGTCTCAACCTTTGCGGTTGTAGGCATCCAGTGAATCATAGCCTTGGTCTTTTCCTTCTCTATGTTTTCAATTATAATAGTTACTTTAGGATACTGCAGTTCATGCTTCGTCCCGTGAAGCCGTTCATAATGAGCCACCTGTGCTTCCGGTATCAGCGTAGCGTACTATCTTTTAGGGTCCTCAAAACGGTAGATGGATTTTATCCCTTCCCTACCGATCCCGATAGGAACCTTCTAGACGCTCGACATCAGCGAGTAGTTGAACTGGAATACATGAGGTCCTGATACTGAAAACACAAGTGTCATTGCTTGGTGGAACGCTCCTCCCTCGAAACCTTTACTCGCGTTGACTTTGACACGTTTTACAATTTGGTTTTCTATCTTATATAATCCGTGACAGAGGAAATCTTTAATACAGATTTATACGTGGTGAAAACAATCGAAAACACTTCCACGAAATTGAAATCACTGATGTTTGAATAATCCGTGACAGAGGAAATTTTAATCCAGATTTACACGTGGTGAAAACTATCGACATCACTTCCACAAAATTAATATCATTGATATGTTTAAATAATCCGTGAAATAGAAAATCTTTAATCCAAATCTGCACGTGGTGTTGACACATCAATAATCTGGCGCTTACAATCATCAAAATGGAGCCTATTTTACACTATCTGGAAAGTATTGGAACTCCGTATCAACGGGTGTTGGTTTTGTTTTTTTAGAACTTTTTGTTTTGTTATTTCGAAATATTGTTATAAGAATCAATATTGGCAACATTATTGTAAATAATAACACTGATAACAGAGTATTAAGATGCTGCTTCCCTGAAAATGGCGAAGGTGATCATATTCTAAACAGAAGGGCCATGCCCTTCTGCATGGGACAAGCACAAATGCGGTGCATTAGGTGGCAAGCCCAAACACAGTGAACCAGACAAGTACGCAGACTACCCTCCATCAGGCAAAGCCGACCGCGGCTCAAGGGACCGAGACTCATCCGGCAATCCGCCTCGTGTGAGGCTAGAAATAGAAGTGTTACGCCCGTTAGGAGACAAGACGTACACACAACGGAAGACAATAAACTTTTATAGAAAACGTTGTGAAGAGTAACCAGAGTTATTACAAAGCGGGGCGAAGGTTAACCCAATGCTTTATCCCCCAACCTGGAGGACCAGGTTCATTTACAATTATAAAATACTTTAAATTATTTGAGCTGTTTTTTTAAAACAACAAAACTTTAAAACAGCATACAGAAATAATAAATTTCTGTAAGTATATGCTATTTGAAAATCTTAGATTAGTTATGTGTACTTAAATAACTGGAATACAAATTTGAGATATCATAGAAATATTTTTAGTTATAATTATTTACCTTACTTACCACACTATTCTTATGTCCCTTGATATTTTATTTTTTAAATGTATAAAAGCACCATTTACATTCTGTGGCGCGTGTAGAGAATATGCTAGCTCCATAATTATATCTTAATTACCTTAATTATATAAGCCAATGGTAGGTGCTTAGTGGCATGGTTTGTGAGGTTAATTGCACGTAAATCTTCGCATTCAATTGCTTCTCGTCTTTTTGGTATAGATACAAATACCGGTTTCAGCATATCGCTTGGTAGATATCCAACATCAATGTCATTCAACATTTTGGTTAATATATCTACTCCAAATTCTCCCAGTACTTATGATTCTTCTATTGTAGAACCATCCATATATTAAAAGGCATAACCCCGTTTAATGTAATATCGAGAAGAAATAGGAAACTGCGTAATAAACCCCTGACGCGTGTAAAATGAAGCCACTAGTTTTACTCAAACTTTGAAGATGACTTAGAATTTCCATTCATCCCTCATGTGCCATGCCGATAAGCGTGGGCGGTCATGTTTTGCCATCTTACTCGATCACCAGAGTCGTGGATCAGATCCGTATTCCTGTCTCGACCATGCCACGTGGCCAAGCCGTCCAGATATTTACTTCTCGGTCTTCCCCTTGGCCTCTTCCCTTCGATCTTGCCAGTTGTCACCAGGTAATTCTTCTCATAACGTGCCCAAAACATTTTGACTGTCTACGTTTAATTTTTCTAATCAGTTGCGATCTTCATAAGAACAAAGAAAGGACATATATACAAGATTGCTGTACCAGAATAGAGCAATATCATAAGACTGGAAGAGTCTACGAAATGTTCAAAGAAATGAAGTTATTGACAAGAAATGTCCAACCTCAATTGAATGTTATCTCTGACAAGATGAGAAATACCTTAACAGAATCTAGACAAATTCAAGAAAGATGGCAGGAGTACTGCAGTGGAATGTATGATATGAGTGACAGTGAGGATATGAATGAGATACATGCGCCAATAACAGCAGAGACAGAACCTGAACCCTCATTAGATGAAATTGCTTGGGCTTTAAAGAACCTGAAGAATGGTAAATCACCTGGATGTGATGAGATACCAGCTGACCTAATTATAGCGGGAGGTGAAGAAAGCATACACATATATCATGCATTATGTACAAAGATTTGGAAATATGGTATATAGCCAAAAGATTGGAAGAGAACTATCTTCATTCCAATACCAAAACAGGGCAACCTGAAATTATGCACCATTTTTAGAACTGCTGCCCTGATCAGTCATGCAAGTAAAATTCTACTAAAAGTCATAATGCGAAGACTTCGTAAGAAAATGGAAGAAGAGATTAACGTGGTTCAAGCTGGATTTAGACAAGGAAGAGGAACAAGAGATCACATATTTAACATGCGTTTAATAATAGAGAAGCGAAGAGAATTTAATGTAAACCTATTCTCATGTTTTGTGGATTATTCAAAGGCATTTGACTGTGTACAGCATCAGAAACTTTGGGAAATCATGAGGAATATGTGCTTTCCATCACATGTAGTACAACTCGTAAAAATATTCTATCTAGACAAACAAGCAGCAGTTAGAATAGATGGCGAGGCATCAGATTGGTTTGACATCAAGCAAGGAGTCCGTCAGGGCTGCGTGCTGTCACCCTATTTGTTTAACCTGTACGCCGAAAATATAATGAGAAATGTAAGAGATGATATAAACAGGGAGCTATATGATGCCCTAAATATCGGCGGTCATGACATACCGGAGATTCGATATGCTGATGATACAGTATTACTACCCACACCACAGAATGGCATAGAAAACCTAATAGCCTCAACCCAATTGAATAATGAAAATCACAACTTATATCTTAACATAGCAAAAACAAAGATAATGCATACAGATAAAATCACTATGGAGAAAGAAATATACATTAATGGGGAAAAATTGGAGGTGGTGGAAAATGTTGAATATCTTGGGTCATTGATTGCCAACAACGGTGACACAATGAAAGAAATTAAACGACGACTATCAATTGCTCTTAAAAGACTAAAACAGCTGAATAAATTATGGAGTGGGACAGACAGAACTACAAAAAGTAGATTTTTAAGAGCATGCATCTTTCCCATTGCAACATACGCCTGTGAGACATGGACACTTACTAAACAAGCTGAACAGCGCATAAACGCCTTTGAATATAAATGTTATAGAGTTCTAAGAATATCTTGGGTAAAGAAAAGACCAAATGCATCCACACTTCAAAAGTTAAATATTGAAGAAGGTTGGCTATTAAAGACGATAAAACAAAGAAAATTGAAATATTTTGGTCACTTGAAACGTCACGAAAGTTTGGAGAGAACAATAATGGAAGGGTATATGCCTGGGAAGAGAGGAAGAGGAAGGCCAAAGAGAAGATGGGTGCAGGATGTGGCGGATGATCTCCAGATGGGTGTATCAGACGCGGGACGTCTTGCTTATGATCGAGAGGTTTTCCGGAAGGTTGTTATGGGAGCGAGGTTCTGCAAAGGACATGCTACTGAATGAATGAATGAATGAATATATATATATATATATATATATATATATATATATATATATATATATATATATATATATATATATATATATATATATATATATATATATATATATATATATATAATATGCTATGGCGGAAAGCGTCGACGGTCATGACTCGCCATTTCACTCGATCACCAGTGTCGTGGATCAGCTCAGTGTTCCTGTCACGTCCATGCCATGTGGCCAAGCCATCCAGGTATCTTCCTCTCGGTCTTCCTCTTGGTCTGTTCCCTTCGATCTTGTCAGTTGTCACTAAGTTCTCCAATCCATTTCTTCTCATAACATGTCCAAAAAATTTTGACTGTCTACGTCTAATCTCGCTAATCAGTTTACGATGTTCATTTGTCTCCTGTAGTACTTGTTCATTGGTTGTTCTGTCTTTCAATGGTATTCTTTGCATTTTCCTCAGAAACCACATTTCTGCAGCCACCAGATGCTTTTCAGCTTGACTGCTCATTGTCCAAGTTTCACATCCATACAAAAGAACAGGCTCTATGTATCCCTTCAACACTCTTTTTCTCGTTTCAATTGACATCGTTTTATTGGTCAGAATGTTTTTCATCTTGCTAAAAGCTACTTTCGCCATGGCGATTCTTGTTCTAATCTCTTCAAGGCATCTCCCATCTGATGTTATGACTGTTCCAAGATAATTGTACCGATTCACTTATATATATATATATATATATATATATATATATATATATATATATATATATATATATATATATATATATATATATATATATATATATATATATATATATATATATATATATATATATATATATATATCATTTAGTAGCATGTCCTTTGCAGAACCTCGCACCCATAACGACCTTCCGGAACGTGCACCATCAAGTGCATAAACTTAAAAATAGCACGAACTGCTTCCAATTCTCGTGCGCTCACGTCAACCACGAAAGTATTCGGGGTTACGGAGAAAGCTGCTAACCCCTCGGTCAGGGCTTATTTTATATATATATATATATATATATATATGCGTGTGTGTGTGTGTGTGTGTGTGTGTGTGTGTGTGTGTGTGTGTGTCCTATCAATTACAGGACGTCGCAGTCAACCTCAGTACTCTATGGAGTTTCGTGTGTGCTGGCCATGTTTGCGATTCTCATTTTGGATGAACGACAATCATGTCACGTGTGCACGCGTGTGTGTGTGCGCGCGTGTGCGTGTGTGCTATCAATTACAGGACGTCGCATTCAACCCCAACATTGTTTATACAACGCATTTAAGGACGGTGCAGACAGCCCCAACATTGATTGAATGCCCGTGTGTCATCATAACAGCTGTGTGTGTATGTGTGTGCGTGCTCGAGCGAGGGTGTGCTATCAATTACAGGACATCACAGTCAGTCCAAACATTCGTGCTTCCTGGACAAGCTTTCAATAGTCATTTTGTACGAACGACAGGCATGTCACGTGCGTGTGCGTGCGTGTATGTACAGTCGTGTGTGTGTGTGCTACCAATTACAGGACATCGCAGTCAACCTCACTTCAATATTGGGGGAGTGGCTGTGGAGTGGGTGTGTGTGTGTTTTTTCGAATCCGTGCGTGAGTGTTTGCGTGCGTGCGCGCTCGTAGGAAAACTTCAATATGGGGGTGGGGTGGTTGTGGAGTGGGTGTAGAAGAGTTTTGCTGTTAGTAAAAAATAGAAAACTTCAATATTGGGGGAGTGGCTGTGGAGTGGGTGCAGAAGAGGTTTGCTGTTAGTAAAAACGATGAGTGGATCATGTGGCGGTGTGGGTGAAAGGCGTGCGTTCGTTTTGTGCTTGCGTGTGCGCGCATGTGCGCACTCGTAGGAAACTTCAATATTGGGTGTCATCTCACAACCAAAGCTATCCCTCATACCATAGTTGTGTCTGTCTATTACATACTACATCCAAGTTGTAAGGATTGCATTTACACGACGGCGCAGTCAGCCCCAGCATTCATGCTTCTTGGGCAAGCTTACCGATGTCTTTCTGACCAACCGGTACCCATGATCGTCTGTAGTGTCTGTCACCAGGATTACCATCATCAGCATCACCCAGCTCCATCAACAAAATCACTATCATCATCATCAACAGCAACATCGTCATCAGCTGAAGGTGACCGATCGGGTGACTCACCACAGGGCTATGTCGGCGGAGTGAACGTACGTGAACGTGTTCAGACATGTCTTTAGGGAAAACTGGAAGATAACTCAGAGCGTACTGACAGTATAACGATACAGCTGATCAAATATGACGATGCTTCCGGTCATATGTCTAAGGTATACAATCGAAACACGTGACTAAAACCGATTAAAGATGGCGTCGCACTCGATCACATGTGTAAGTGTACATCCGCGTGACTAAAACCGTTCAAAAAATGGCGCTGTACCTGGTCTCGTGTCTTATGGGATACATCCTAAACACGTGACTAATGGTCAAAGACGGAGTCGCATCCGGTCACATGACCAGAGAATATACTGCTGAGTCAGGAGTCTTCACCAGCAGATATCGTGTATATAACACCCACCATTCGCCGTCTAGATGTCCCGGTCTCAGTGAACATCGTTCAGGTCACAATGTGCCAAGTCTCTAATGGTAAGATGGGATTTTTGATAAGTCTTTCACATTTTCGGTGTGGTTCTCCAAGTAGGCATACAGTTAACCTAACAATACTAGTATAATAAAGAGATATATGATGCTAATCACATATAACTGGAGTATGTGCTCTGCTGGCTGCGACACCAATCAACACATGCACATGGCTGATCCATCAACCCTGCATACAGAAAGTAGTGTCCTTAGGACCGGCAATGTCCCACAAGGAGCGCCTCGACCACTGATTTTTGCATTTGCCAATAGCAACTAATGATACAACCGAGACACGCGTGTAATGACCCAGTAGGTCAAAAACAGTGGTAATGGAAGAAACCGTCGTGGAAACTAACACACAAAATACCACAGAGGGGGAAAGAAATTCGTTCTGGTGCATGTGTGGTCGGCGAGTGCCGCGACTAGAGATTGTCTGCTTCTGTCAACTGGTCGCTATATACACAGTCATTGGCGTATCACTATTCAATCTGTCTCGAGACAGCGTCGACACAGTCGAGGGCAAGTTGTGGATAGCTCTTCTAAGCAGCTGTCTGGGTTACATGCTACCAAACCCTAAAATATGAGCTTCTACCTGACATTACCGAGTAATGCGTCGCCGAACATGTTTCCCAAGAACACACCGGGTCACTATTTCGTCAAGTTACCGCAGACTATTGAGGTGAGTCAACATTTCGAAGTGGGTCTGGCCGAAATTCAGTTCCCCAACTACTACTGCAATGTGCTAGAGAATGAAGTATGGCTAAGATACATACCACCAAACGGTAGAGTGATAAGAAAGGCGTGTCCCCCGGGCCTGTACAGTTCACCAGACGCGTTTATAACTGCCCTGAATCGCCTAATGAAAGATCGGAAGGTGGACGAGCAGCTCTGTGTTCTATTCCATTTCGACAATGCATCAAAGAAAGTCATCGTGAAAATACTCGAACCCGGGGCCACTATTACATTTAGTGAGAAGTTGCAAGAGATACTAGATACAATTGAAGGTGAAGGGGCGATAGACCTGAATTCCGACCTACAAAATGTCTACGTATACTGCGATCTCATTGCGGCGAGACCAGTCGGAGACGTCCTGGTCCCACTACTAAGGACGGTTCCTATCATGAATCAGCACTCGACCTCAGTGTTTCGCGCCTACGACAATCCTCACTACATACCGCTGAGTCGTTACTCCTTCGACACGGAAATACTTCTAACCACTGATACGGGCACAAAGGTCGCATTCACTACAGGGACTTCAGTGCTGACGTTACATTTTCGAGTTCGGAAGAGATCAGACCTAGAATAACGGTAAAATACGGGGCGCTACGTCGAAACCACAGACTGTCCGAAGACATGATGTGCCCGACACTCAGATGATTGATGCCTCGGTTATCTACAAGACTCAGATATCAGCCCACCAATCAGGAGACCAGTTTTATGACTACAGGCTAAGTGACATGTACATACCAGGCTACCAGCTGAAAAAAACCAACCTACCCAGACAAGGGTGTGAAGAAATCCAGATACAACATACATTGTGTATAGCTCTGTATGTGAAAATAAAAGGTTGTGATGATACTATGTATACCACCTCATTTCACATCAGCCATTTCGTATAATGACATTATGCGATTTTATTCTTGAAAAATGTACTGAAATACTGTAAAATGTACTGAAATACTGTAAAATAAACAGGTCTATATTATAATTACGTCTTGGTTGTTGAATTATTATTTTTTTTTTTTTTTTTTTTTTTTTAGTGTTTACGATGTATATAGTTGTCATGTGATGAGTGAATGAAGGGCAAAAATCTTGGTCAAGTAAGAAAATGTGTTAGCCAAAAGGGAAAAATGTTGGCTACATTTCAACCAGACTAATGAACAAAAAAACTCACCCAAGCTTATGAAAAGTAGGAAAATTTGTTAACCAAACGTGAAAAGGTTAGCCGAATTTCAAACCAAACTTATAAAAAATCTCAGTCAAGCATATGAAAAGTAGGAAAATTTGACAACCAAACGTGAAAAGTTTGGCCAACTGTCACCCAAGCTTATAAAAAGTGGGAAATTTTGTTGTCCAGCGGTGATAATTTTGACCACATTTCACCCAAACTTATGAAAAGTAGAAAAATTGTGTTAACAAAAGGGCAAAAATCTTGGCCAAGTAAGAAAATGTATTAACCAAATGTGAAAAGGTTAGCTAAATTTCAAACCAAACTTATAAAAATCTCAGTCAAACTTTTGAAAAGTAGGATCATTTGTTAACCAAAGTTGAAAAAGTTAGCCGAATGTCAAACCAAACTTATAAACATCTCAGTCAAACACATAAAAAGTAGGAAAATTTGTTAACCAAGCATGAACACTTTGGTCAACTTTCATCCAAACTTATGAAAAGTAGGAAACTTTGATAACCACATGACAAAAAGATTGGCGAAGTAAGAAAATGTGTTAACCAAATGTGAAAAAATTAACCAAATTTCAAACCAAACCTATAAAAATCTCAGTCAAACATATGAAAAGTAGGAAAAATTTGTTAACCAAACGGGAGAAAGTTTGGCCAACTGTCACCTAAACTTATGAAAGGTGGGAAATTTTGTTGTCCAGACGTGAAAAGGTGACCAATTTCACCCAAACATATGAAAAGTAGGAAACTTTGTTAACCAAAGGGCAAAAAATCTTGGCCTAGTAATAAAATTTGTTAGCCAAAGGGGAAAATGTTGGCTACATTTCAACCAGACTTATAAAAAGCGCACCCAATCTTATGAAAAGTAGGAAAATTTGTTAACCAAATGTGAAAAGATTAGCCAAATTTCAAACCAAACTTATAAAAATCGCAGTCAAACATATGAAAAGTAGGAAAATTTGTTAACTAAACATGAAAAGTTAGGCCAACTTTCACCCAAACTTATGAAAAGTGAGAAATTTTGTTGTCCAGATGTGAAAAGTTTGACCAAATGTCACCCAAACTTATGAAAATTAGGAAACTTTGTGAACCAAAGGGCAAAAAGCTTGGCCAAATAAGAAAATGTGTTCATCAAAGGTGAAAATTGTTGGACAAGTTTGGCCAAATTTCAAACAAAACTCATAAAAAACTAGGAAACTTTGTTAACCAAATGTGAAAAGTTTGACCAAAGTTCATCGAAACTTATAAGATATTCGCCTGTCCCCTATGCAAACAACAGTTGTATTTCAGAAAATTAAACGTATCTTATGTAATAAGTCACTATAATTGAAGGAACAAAATAAAATTTCAACAATAAAATTGTACAAACAATTAACAATTAAATTTCTACATGAAACATTCAAGTTGGAAACATAAAGAGAAACTTACTTGACCAAGATTTTTGCCCTTCATTCTCTCATCACATGACAACTATATACACCGTATACACTAAATTTAAAAAAAAAAAAATTCAACAACCAAGACGTATTTCGCTGCATCTCGTCAGGTACATACTGCAGAAATCACACAACTTACGTGAATTAACTAGATAAATCCTTCAAGTTGAAATATACACATATTCGCACAGTAATGTCACTTATCTACCACGGTAATTTTAAGCTGACTAACATGTCTTTCTGTTTGCACAATTCTGGCTTGCGTTGATAGATCATAATTGCTTCTGCAAATTTTAACAAGCGAGTATTTTGTGTGTTCCTAGATATTCTAATGAGACGTAGAGCAGACGGCACAATTCAAAGATAGGTGTATCGCAAAAAAACATGGACTGGCCAATACCTAAATTTTCAGAGCTTCACACCTGTCCAGTACAAACGGGGCTTAGTACGGACCTTGTTTGGCCGTGCTAGAAAGATATGCACCCAGGACACACTGACAGAGGAATTTGAAACTCTGAAGAATGTCTTAAACCTGAATGGGTACTCCACAGGATTTATAAAGCGCCACTGCCAACAGCCCAAACCCAAAGCAGACGTAACTACAGTAACAAAACTCAAGGTATTCATCCAGCTAACCTTTCGAGGGGATGACGTAATGCAACGTCTACAAGACCGGCTTACTACAGCTGTAGGCCGAACATTCTGTGCGGCAACTCCAGTCATTAGATTTAAAACCGTACCGATTCCTACACCAGCAGTCAAAGAGCCTGTTCCTCCGTATGCCACAAACAATTGTATTTACCAATTCACATGTAGATGCCAGGCCGTTTACATTGGTAGAATAGAGAGACAATTTAACAAACGTGTGTTAGAACACATACCTCAATGGGTCAACAAGATACAACACACAGGAGATGCTAGCCTCGTGGGGTCGACACACCGCAAGCTCCCGGCGTCTTCAATCGGCAGGCACATCGTCGACAGTGGCCATGTGGTGGACAGAAACACTGCCTTTCGCGTGTTGTTTAACACACAAAATACTCGCTTGTTAAAATTTGCAGAAGCAATTATGATCTATCAACGCAAGCCAGAATTGTGCAAACAGAAAGACATGTTAGTCAGCTTAAAATTACCGTGGTAGATAAGTGACATTACTGTGCGAATATGTGTATATTTCAACTTGAAGGATTTATCTAGTTAATTCACGTAAGTTGTGTGATTTCTGCAGTATGTACCTGACGAGATGCAGCGAAATATGCCAGGCAATAAATCGTGCAATCTATTGTTTGTGTCTTCGTTATTCAAATTCACTACGGGAAAACATTGTTTTGAACCAAGACGTAATTATAATATAGACCTGTTTATTTTACAGTATTTCAGTACATTTTTACAGTATTTCAGTACATTTTTCAAGAATAAAATCGCATAATGTCATTATACGAAATGGCTGATGTGAAATCCGGTGGTATGCATAGTATCATCACAACCTTTTATTTTCACATACAGAGCTATACACAATGTATGTTGTATCTGGATTTCTTCACACCCTTGTCTGGGTAGGTTGGTTTTTCAGCTAGTAGCCTGGTATGTACATGTCACTTAGCCTGTAGTCATAAAACTGGTCTCCTGATTGGTGGGCTGATATCTGAGTCTTGTAGATAACCGAGGCATCAATCATCTGAGTGTCGGGCACATCATGTCTTCGGACAGTCTGTGGTTTCGACGTAGCGCCCCGTATTTTACCGTTATTCTAGGTCTGATCTCTTCCGAACTCGAAAATGTAACGTCAGCACTGAAGTCCCTGTAGTGAATGCGACCTTTGTGCCCGTATCAGTGGTTAGAAGTATTTCCACCGTGTCGAAGGAGTAACGACTCAGCGGTATGTAGTGAGGATTGTCGTAGGCGCGAAACACTGAGGTCGAGTGCTGATTCATGATAGGAACCGTCCTTATTAGTGGGACCAGGACGTCTCCGACTGGTCTCGCCGCAATGAGATCGCAGTATACGTAGACATTTTGTAGGTCGGAATTCAGGTCTATCGCCCCTTCACCTTCAATTGTATCTAGTATCTCTTGCAACTTCTCACTAAATGTAATAGTGGCCCCGGGTTCGAGTATTTTCACGATGACTTTCTTTGATGCATTGTCGAAATGGAATAGAACACAGAGCTGCTCGTCCACCTTCCGATCTTTCATTAGGCGATTCAGGGCAGTTATAAACGCGTCTGGTGAACTGTACAGGCCCGGGGGACACGCCTTTCTTATCACTCTACCGTTTGGTGGTATGTATCTTAGCCATACTTCATTCTCTAGCACATTGCAGTAGTAGTTGGGGAACTGAATTTCGGCCAGACCCACTTCGAAATGTTGACTCACCTCAATAGTCTGCGGTAACTTGACGAAATAGTGACCCGGTGTGTTCTTGGGAAACATGTTCGGCGAAGCATTACTCGGTAATGTCAGGTAGAAGCTCATATTTTAGGGTTTGGTAGCATGTAACCCAGACAGCTGCTTAGAAGAGCTATCCACAACTTGCCCTCGACTGTGTCGACGCTGTCTCGAGACAGATTGAATAGTGATACGCCAATGACTGTGTATATAGCGACCAGTTGACAGAAGCAGACAATCTCTAGTCGCGGCACTCGCCGACCACACATGCACCAGAACGAATTTCTTTCCCCCTCTGGGGTATTTTGTGTGTTAGTTTCCACGACGGTTTCTTCCATTACCACTGTTTTTGACCTACTGGGTCATTACACGCGTGTCTCGGTTGTATCATTAGTTGCTATTGGCAAATGCAAAAATCAGTGGTCGAGGCGCTCCTTGTGGGACATTGCCGGTCCTAAGGACACTACTTTCTGTATGCAGGGTTGATGGATCAGCCATGTGCATGTGTTGATTGGTGTCGCAGCCAGCAGAGCACATACTCCAGTTATATGTGATTAGCATCATATATCTCTTTATTATACTAGTATTGTTAGGTTAACTGTATGCCTACTTGGAGAACCACACCGAAAATGTGAAAGACTTATCAAAAATCCCATCTTACCATTAGAGACTTGGCACATTGTGACCTGAACGATGTTCACTGAGACCGGGACATCTAGACGGCGAATGGTGGGTGTTATATACACGATATCTGCTGGTGAAGACTCCTGACTCAGCAGTATATTCTCTGGTCATGTGACAGGATGCGACCCGTCTTTGACCATTAGTCACGTGTTTAGGATGTATCCCATAAGACACGAGACCAGGTACAGCGCCATTTTTGAACGGTTTTAGTCACGCGGATGTACACTTACACATGTGATCGAGTGCGACGCCATCTTTAATCGGTTTTAGTCACGTGTTTCGATTGTATACCTTAGACATATGACCGGAAGCATCGTCATATTTGATCAGCTGTATCGTTATACTGTCAGTACGCTCTGAGTTATCTTCCAGTTTTCCCTAAAGACATGTCTGAACACGTTCACGTACGTTCACTCCGCCGACATAGCCCTGTGGTGAGTCACCCGATCGGTCACCTTCAGCTGATGACGATGTTGCTGTTGATGATGATGATGATGATAGTGATTTTGTTGATGGAGCTGCGTGATGCTGATGATGGTAATCCTGGTGATAGACACTACAGACGATCATGGGTACCGGTTGGTCAGAAAGACATCGGTAAGCTTGCCCAAGAAGCATGAATGCTGGGGCTGACTGCGCCGTCGTGTAAATGCAATCCTTACAACTTGGATGTAGTATGTAATAGACAGACACAACTATGGTATGAGGGATAGCTTTGGTTGTGAGATGACACCCAATATTGAAGTTTCCTACGAGTGCGCACATGCGTGCACACGCAAGCACAAAACGAACGCACGCCTTTCACCCACACCGCCACTTGATCCACTCATCTTTTTTTTACTAACAGCAAACCTCTTCTACACCCACTCAACAGCCACTCCCCCAATATTGAAGTTTTCTATTTTTTACTAACAGCAAACCTCTTCTACACCCACTCCACAACCACTCCCCGGCCCCCAATATTGATGTTTTCCTACGAGCGCGCACATGCGAGCGCACGCACGCAAACACTCACGCACGGATGCAAAAACACACACACACACCCACTCCACAGCCACTCCCCCAATATTGAAGTGAGGTTGACTGCGATGTCCTGTAATTGGTAGCGCACACACACATGACTGTACATACACGCACGCACACGCACGTGACATGCCTGTCGTTCGTACAAAATGACTATTGCAATCTTGTCCAGGAAGCACGAATGTTGGGACTGACTGTGATGTCCTGTAATTGATAGCACACCCGCGAGCGCGCACGCACACACATACACACACAGCTGTCATGATGACACACGGGCATTCAATCAATGTTGGGGCTGTCTGCAACGTCCTGTAAATGCGTTGTATAAACAATGTTGGGGTTGAATGCGACGTCCTGTAATTTATAGCGCACACACACACGCGCGCACACATGACATGATTGTCGTTCATTCAAAATGAGAATCGCAAACATGGCCAGCACACACGAATCTCCATAGAGTATTGAGGTTGACTACGACGTCCTGTAATTGATAGGACACACACACACACACACACACACACACACACACACACACACACACACACACACGTGCACCTAACACGGTTGTCGTTCGTACAAATTGACTATTGCAAGCTTGTCCAGGAAACACGAATGTTGAGGTTGACTGCGACGTCCTGTAATTGATAACACACACACACACGCCTACATGTGCGCGCGCACACACACACACACATACTCGACAGTACACCCACGCACGCACACACGTAATCAGTATTATTTCATGAGAGAGAGAGAGGAGAGAGGAGAGAGAGAGAGAGAGAGAGAGAGAGAGAGAGAGAGAGAGAGAGAGAGAGAGAGAGAGAGAGAGAGAGAGAGAGAGAGAGAGAGAGAAATTTACAGCAAAATAGAAAAAACATATTTGCGCTGAATTCTTGTATACATGACCACTGCATATTTGACCACAGCTCGCCTAGCCGTCAATGGTAATTAACTTCAGGTTCTTATCTAGCGGTTATCAGTACACGCTGGACATTGTATTTTTTTCTCGCGGGGCGTGTTCGTCTGGTCGCTGCTATTGTCATATCGCTCGGCTCGTGGTCAGTGAAGCGTTATGATTGAGTGGTATCGGAAAATCTCGCGGTTGCTGGTCGTTGTATTTCTCGCGGGGGGTGATGGGTTATTGTGTGATCTTTACCTGGTGGCGCAGGTAAAGTTGGCAGTTCTATTTATGTTTTGAAAAAATGGAGGTTATTTGTGTTGTTTATTTATATAATTTAATGTATATCTCGGGAACTTATGGCTTATTTTAAATGGGGATTAGAGTTTTATATTGAACTTAATATGGTCCAATATACATACCAGAATTTAGAGGGTTTAATTAAGTTTTTAGGTTTAATTTTTAATAAAATTGATTGGGTGGTTAGAATATTCCTAAACCAGATTTTCACCAAACGCGTAAAGGATATACATGGGGTCGGGACTTCTGTCGAATTAGCATACTGAAGCGTACAAAAGTTTATTAACACGGTCATTACTTGACCTACTCGGGGTAACTCGAGAGATGGACTAAATCATTCTCTGTCATATTGACTTCTATCTCCTAATCGAAGGGTTGATATGACTGGCGTTCGATCACCCACCTCTGCGGTGCCCTGGCTCGGTTCACACCACGTGACCGCACCACACACACACACACACACTCACACACACACACACACACTGGGACTCGAACCCATCGCCACCGCCACCACCACCCCCGCCGCCGCAGCCGCCGCCACCGCCCCTAGACCGGAAGTGATAACCGGAAGTGGTCACCCAAGAAAATAACCGCCAAAATTCAAAAAATGCGGTCGGAAAAGGACTCAGTTTGTGACTAAACAAGATGGCGGGATAACCTATGTATAATAAAATACTACATCACCAGGAGGATCTGGATCCCCATTTCCTACCCAGATACAACATTGTATACTACTGAGGCGGAGAAAATGAAAACCACATCAGGCCACTGGATGAAGAAATTACTAATAATATTATTACATAGTTGTGGTCACTAAGAGGAGGCTAGTTAATTGTGAGGGGCAGCTAACTCTTCATCGTCCTGCGATCTATTTGCAGATGACTGCACAGTACATACAAACGCTATTGATCGTAATGTGCTAGAATTATCCTTGCAACAGGAAATAAATAGTCTAGTTAACTGGAGTCATGCAAATCGCATGCAAATTAACATTTCTAAAACAAAATCTATGTTAATAGGAACCAAGCAAAGACTTAACACTCTAAACTCGCAGAGAACTCTTCAGCTGCACATTGGTAGCACGCCTATAGAAAGTGTAACCGAGCACAAGGCACTGGGTCTTATCATAGATCAAAATCTATCCTTTAATCCCCATGTTCATGCTCTAGGTAAACAAATAGCCAAATAAGTATACCAACTTGCGAAAATTAAAAAATTTCCTCGACGAAAACACAAGAAAGATATTCTATACTTCCCACATACAAACACATATATACTTATTGCTCCACAATCTGGAATGGGTGCTCCAAATCAATAACAAAACGCCTTTATTCACTCCAGAAAAGGGCAGAGCGTCTAATCAATGGTGATAAGCTTACAGACAATTCTAACCTACATGAACGTCTTCAATTACTGCCACTGCACAAACGCCTACTTTTTAATAAGGCTAAACTAATTCACAAAATCCTATATCGAAATGCCCCAAGCTATCTTTGGCCATTGTTTAAATATAACGCAAGACATAGCGAACGACTAAATATACTTCATGTCCCTAAACCTAGGATAGACTTATATAAAACAAGCTTAGCATACTCTGCCACTCAGTTGTGGAACAATCTTCCACAAGAAATCAAAGACACCACCAATCATTATACATACAGTCGCAACCTGTCTGAACACTACCTCAGGACAGACTACATGCCCCCTTAAAAAAAAAAAAACAACAGCAACAAAGACAATAATAATGGTAAATTATCTCGAACTACAACTAGCCAAAAAAAAAAAAAAACATTCCCATATGTAAGGCACGTTACACCCACCTTGGGTATTTATGATGCCCATGTTAAACATTGCCTCAACGAGTCATGTATTATTGATTATTTTTCATGCGTCTTAATGCTTATTGTTCTTTTGTTGTCAAAGAATTGCTTCATAAGAGATGTTGAATGAAAGAATGTATGAGAAGAAATAGAGAAGAAGGGTAGAATATCAGACGGGCCTGCGTGCCCAATTCTTAACCCTTTGAAAATAAAGATTTTCGTTCGTTCGTTCGTTCATAATACCCCACAACTGTCCACAAATAGGGGACGTCGCAAGGCTTTCTTCTGCTGTTCGCAAGATTCGTTTCTCCAGATAAAAGCTATGGGAGTTTGTTACAGATCCTTTACAGGACGCCACAGTCAACCCTATCATTATTTGGCTGTTTGTGATTTCTTGGCTGTTGTGATTTGTTTGTGATTTCTTGGCTGTTGTGATTTCTTGGTTGGTTATGATTTATTGACAAGTCTACGTTCAGTAGTTTGCCATTACTTTCTAAACGACTCATACCATTGTATTAAAACCAACGCAGGGCGGTCCGCTGCCAAATCGCCCACAGCTGTGTTTCGAAGGCGGTATGCGGGATTACGAATTGCGTCCGTCACCCTTTCGCTGCTGAGCCGGCTAGGGTATTTAAACCGTATACAAACATATGGAAACTAATATAAAAGCAAAGTTGTAATCCCTCATCATCATCATCTTTATCATCATCATCATCATCTTCCACTAGCGCCGTCAAGCGTCGTGGGAAGGAATACTTGACATTTCAGCGTCTGATTCATGGCACTGGATAGTATCATTCCATGTGATAGTAATCCGTAATTCGAGAGGTATAATTTGGAGAAAAGAAGAAGAGGGGAAGGCACAGAGATTAATAGCAGAATGGCTTTACCAAATGGCACAATTGGGACAAGAACACAGATCTCATTTCAGACTGGTGATCGAATGACATGGCGAAACATGATCGCCTACCTTTCTCAGCATGGTGTTTGATGATGATGAAAACACACTTGCTATTGTGTACTTTCCTTTTAGTTTTCACTCTGGTGATCTCTTGTTAGTTGTATATCCTTTACAGGTCGTCACAGTCAACCCCCAGCATTTTTGGGCTGTTCGTGATTTCGTGGTAAGTTTACGTTCATTAGTTGCCATTGCTTTCTGATCTCTTGTATCCTATGTGTGTGGCAGTGTTGTGACTGATCCAGCACTATTGCCCGTTTGTTCACAGCACTGGGAGTGCAAGTTGCTGATCAGCGTCTTCATGTACTGTGTCAACGCCTGCAACATGTGGATCTTTGCTGAAGCCCTCTACCTGACCATGCTCGTGTCCAGGCCTCTCGCCACCGAGAGAGGTGGAGTTAAAGTCTACATCGTATTAGGCTGGTGTAAGTTAACACTATATACATATATGTCTGTCTGTCTGTCTGTCTGTCTGTCTCTTTCTCTGTCTCTCTGTTTCTCTCTTTGTCTCTCTGTCTCTCTGTTTCTCTCCTTGTCTCTCTCTCTGTCTCTCTGTATGTCTCCCTGTCTCTCTATATATCTCTGTTTCTGTCTGTCTGTCTGTCTGTCTGTCTCTCTCTCTGTCTCTCTCTCTGTCTCTGTCTCTGTCTCTCTCTCTCTCTCTCTCTCTCTCTCTCTCTCTCTCTCTCTCCCTCCCTCTCTCGTTCTCGTTTAGGAAGAACAAAAATACAACTTCGACGCCGCTTAACCTTAAAGAACACATGAATAGTTATGTTGTGTTAACCTGTCCACATTTCCCTCCTTTCCTGGCAATGTAACTGTAATTTAGACGTTGGCGTGGTGGAAAGGATAAGAGCAAACCCACTTAAACTTCCGGTTTTCAAATGGCTAGGCAGCGGTTCAACTCCATCACCGGCATTAGCTGACTTAAACGTTGAATTGGCCATGTGGGGGTAAGGGGGAATGAACAGGCTGATAGGCTAGCAGGGAATGCACCTCTTGGTTGTATCTTGCCTATGGACAAGGGGGAGGTGGTCGTGCGTTTGTGGGACCAGGTGGAGAAGGCGGAGGAACAGATTGAGAACCCATATGTGGAAAAAATGAGATTGCGGGGGATCGGCAGGGGTTCTGGAAGAATCTCAAAACTCAGAGGGAAGACCAGGAGAACATTTAATCAGATAGCGGTGGAAACGATTAGTAGTATGACTCTTCGCTGGCTGTTGAAGCACGTATGGGAATGTCCTGAGTGCAGTGATGTCGGTTCTTAACTCAACTCATCTCAACTCAGACGTTGACTTCTAGTTCTGAAAGCAATGGCAAACTACTGGACATGCAATTGCCTATAAAAATCAATCTGGTCCTGCAAAAGACATGCAATATTTTGAAAAATATGATTTTTCCCTGGCCATGTTAAGTGTATATAATGTTTATATGTTGTGTTTTTCTTTGGTTGTTTAGTTTTTGTAATTGTTTATATTGTGTGTATCCTCTGTGTGTGTTTAGTGCTTGTAAATGTTATTTTGTGTGTATCCTCTGTGTCTTTAATGTGTATAACTTTTTATAGGTTGTGTTTTTCTGTGTTTGTTTAGTGTTTTTAATTGTTTATATTGTGCGTATCCTCTGTGGTTTTAGTATAAGTATCAGCTTTCTCATATACCTGTGTCCATTTTGGGCTCAATATCAACTTGGAGAAGACTGTAGTTATGTACCAGCCAGCTCCAGGGATTAATCACACCGAGCCGAATTATCAAAGTGAATGCTCATAGGCTAAGTGTTGTGGACAAATTCACCTATCTTGGCAGCACTGTGTCCCAAGCTGCCACAATTGACGACGAAGTGAATGCGAGAATCTCCAAGGTCACAAAAATGTGTAGGAAAGAAATGGAATAAGAATGCAAACAAAGCTGATAGTCTACAAAGCAGTTGTATTATCCACACTACTATATGCTTGTGAAACCTGGACTGTTTATCAGCGATATGCTAGGAAATTAACCCACTTTAATACAGTCTGCCTTAGGATGATACTGAAGATTAAATGGTAAGACAAGATCCCAGACACTGAAGTCTTAGAAAGAGCAAACATGCCCAGTATCCACACTCTACTAATGACTCGCATGCCAGATCACAGGCTTCCTTAACGAAATTTTTACGGCGAGCTGCGTTGTGGTAAACGCTCCTAAGGTGGCCAGAGGAAACGCCCTAAGACACTATGAAGATCTCACTAAAGCTTTTGGAACTCATCACAACGCTTGGGAGATTGCTGCCAAAGACCAAGATTCGTGGCGTACATCATTACGCAAAGGTGTAGTCACTTGTGAAGCAAACAGGACTGCAAGAGCTGTGAAAAAGAAAGGCTGGACAAAGAAACCGCCGCTGACGATCCTCCACCTGGAACGTCAAGCATTCTTTGCCTTCATTGTCAAAGAACATTTCGAGCCAAAATAGGCCTTACATGTCATCTTAGAACTCACGGATCCAAACTTTGTTTATATTGTGTGTTTTTCCCTGTGTGTTAAGTTTATATAATTGTTTATATTGTGTGTTTTTCCCCTGTGTGTTTAGTTTATATAATTGTTCATATTGTGTGTTTTTCCACGTGTGTTTAGTTTATATAATTGTTTATATTGTGTGTTTTTCACTGTGTGTTTAGTTCATATAATTGTTTATATTGTGCGTTTTTCCTGTGTGTTTAGTGCATACAATTGTTTAAATTTTGTGTTTACTTCTGTGTGATTATTTCATACAGTTGTTTATATTCTGTGTTTTCCTGTGTTTGTTTAGTGCATACACTTGTTCATATTCTGTTTTCCTTAGTGTCTTTATTTTTCAAACAGGTCCACCCAGTCCACAATAGCTACTAGACTTCTGGGGATTTAAGACAGCCGGCATGATACGGACCGTGATACTGACCATGATACTGATCATGATACTGACCATGATACTGACCATGATACTGACCACATCACGTGTCGAATGTCCAATTGTCTTTACAAATATGGGATGAGCACCACATACCCAGTACGTCTCAAGGCCCGGAACAAAGTCCCTTACGTGACCTATTACTCTGGGGTCAACCCAGGATCATAAGAATGGGTACCAGACGATATTCAGAAAGTTTTGGAAATTGTCTAGAAAGGAAAGCGACGAGAAAGGGATCTAGTCATCAACCTCATATGTCGTGGCTTAGATTATATGAAAGCATAACGCTTCACAACCCAATAAAAGAATCTGCTACCTCACTACTTTTACCTTTTTGGCGTACATGTATGATGGACTGCTCATCTGTTCAAAATATTATGTAAATAATCAGTTAAAGACTTGAAAAGAAAGAACAAACTCTGTGGCGAAGTGGTCAAGCCGTTTGACTCGGGCTCCGAAGGTTGTGGGTTCGATTCCGGGCCGCGTTCTTCGGTTCACGAGTTACATTTTTCGGAGCTAGAGCTACGGATTTCGTGCTTTGTGCGACGCTTTCCGCGCTGCGGAAAGAGACTGAGTCATATGGGATAAAACCCGGTGCGGTGTAGTCGACTTTTAAGCGACTTTTTTAAGCGACTTGAAAAGTCACAAGATGCGAGTGTGATTGTTAACGGTATTAAGACTTCTTTCATCTTATCTTTCAGCCTTGTCATTTGCCTTTATCATCCCGTGGATAATCATGAAAGCTCTCTATGAGAATACCTTGTGAGTATGACATCAAATACTGTACTTGTTGAGGATATCTTTCATTACAGCGGTCTTCAGACTATGTGACCTGTCCCGTGGAAAGCAATCAATCTACGGTGGAGATGGGTTCATTTATAAAGCTGCAAGCTAAGATTTCCCTTTTTGATGTTATTATCTATTTATATACATAATTAGGGTTTACAACGAAGATCATTTACATCTTTCTATGTACAGTTGTTGTTTTTTATCACACAATGTCCAATTCATTTTTTTTCGTAAACATTACACGTCAAAAATTGCATTTTAAAATTACCTCTCCAGCGGATTGTTGAAATAGAAGTAAATTTATATGACCATATTGTAATTGGAAGAAATATCCAGGCGAACCTTCTGGCCTAGAGAGACAACAGTGGAAGATAAACTCTATGGACCGCTGAATGAACTAAAAAAGACTGTTAGATTCATACAAGAGACAACATTGCAGTTATAAGCATAATTTCAGGCGAACGAAAGAAGAAGAACAAGAAGAAGAAGAAGAAGAAGAAGAAGAAGAAGAAGAAGAAGAAGAAGAAGAAGAAGAAGAAGAAGAAGAAGAAGAAGAAGAAGAAGAAGAAGAAGAAGAAGAAATATGTATCTGAGCTTCGATATGCTGACGACACAATATATCTATTAATAACAAACACTTCTTTTCTGAGAAACTAATAAAGTCAGTGAAACAAGCGAAGAGAAAAAGATTTGTATTTCTCAATGCAACCAAAACAATCAATAAAATGACAAACTATAGAACAAATATGTCAACAGATATATTTATAAATTAGAGAGAAATTACAGAACCGAAAACGTTAAACATTACGTCCATTATTAGCTAGATATGTTCATTGAAATATGTCAAGAAAACATTAAATATGTGACTATTTGCGAGTAATGTTCACTGAAATATGTCAAGAAAACATTAAATATGTGACTATTTGCTAGTAATGTTCACTGAAATATGTCAAGAAAACATTAAATATGTGACTATTTGCGAGTAATGTTCACTGAAATATGTCAAGAAAACATTAAATATGTGACTATTTGCTAGTAATGTTCACTGAAATATGTCAAGAAAACATTAAATATGTGACTATTTGCTAGTAATGTTCACTGAAATATGTCAAGAAAACATTAAATATGTGACTATTTGCGAGTAATGTTCACTGAAATCTGTCAAGAAAACATTAAATATGTGACTATTTGCTAGTAATGTTCACTGAAATCTGTCAAGAAAACATTAAATATGTGACTATTTGCTAGTAATGTTCACTGAAATCTGTCAAGAAAACATTAAATATGTGACTATTTGCTAGTAATGTTCACTGAAATCTGTCAAGAAAATGTTAAATACGTGATTGGTTATTATCAAAGTTTGTGTAAATTTCTCATAAAAGCATTCAAAATGTGACTAGTTGTCAGTAATATTCGATGAACTCTATCAAAAGATGTTGAACATTTGATTAGTTATCGGTAATAATCGTTGAAATCTCTCAAGAAAACGTTAAACATATGACTAGTTATTATTAAAGTGTGTTGAAATCTTTCTAGAAAACCTTCCATCCATCCATCAATAATGTGCCATGCCGGAAAGCGTGGGCGGTCATGACTCGCCATTTCACTCGATCACCAGAGTCGTGGATCAGCTCAGTGTTCCTGTCTCGATCATGCCATATGGCCAAGCCATCCAGGTATTTACTTCTCTGTCTTCCCCTTGGTCTGTTCCCTTCGATCTTGCCAGTTTTCACCAAGTTCTTCAATTCATTTCTTCTCATAACATGTCCAAAAAATTGTGACAGTCTACGTCTAATTTCTCTAATCAGTTTACGATTTTTATTTGTTTCCTGTAGTACTTGGTCATTTGTTTTTCTGTCTGTCCATTGAATTCTTTGCATTCTCCTCAGAAACCACATTTCCACAGTCATCAGATGTTTTTCAGCTTGACTGCACATTGTCCAAGTTTCACATCCATACAAAAGAACAGGCTCTATGTATCCCCTCAACATTCTTTTTCTCGTTTCAATTGACATCTTTTTATTGGTCAGTATGATTTTCATCTTGCTAAAGGCTACTTTCGCCATGGTGATTCTTGTTCTAATCTTTTCATGGCATCTTCCATCGGATGTTATGACTGTTTCGAGATAATAATTGTATCGATTCACTCGTTGAAGAATATTCCCATTTACTTGTATATTACATTGTTGTGCTTCTTTCTTCCTAGTGACGACCATAACCTGATTCTTTTTACAATTTAATTCTAACCCCAGCTGTTCACTGTGTGCAACAACCTCATCTACAAATTGTTGCAGATCCTGCTCATTGTCTGCAATCAATACTGTATCATCTGCATATCTAATGTTATTAATGTTTCGTCCTCCAATGATAATTCCATTTATATCTTCTACATTTCTGAAAATATTTTCACTGTATAGGTAAAAACATATCTGGAGACATTACACATCCCTACCTCACACCTCTCTTAATAGGCTGATTTAAAAAACGTTAAAATTGTAGTCAGTAATGTTTGTGTTAATCTCTCTCTCTCCAAAAAAAAAAAAAAACGTTAAACATGAGACTAGTTGTTAGTAATGTTTATGGAAATCTCTGACAAAGTTTTTCAATTCTAGTTGTTGGAATATACAGCACGACCCTGGCTATTACTGGATCCTGCGAGGTTCCGGAGTTGCAGTTGTTGTGGTATGTGGCTGTACATTGTGAGATAGACTTAGTGCTGATAGTTGTTGCGTCAGGTAGTTTTAAATTGTGTGCGAGTCTTAAAACTGTCAGTTGTTGTGCCAGGTAGTTGTAAACTGAGTGTGAGACTTAAGCCTGTTAGTTGTTATGTCAAGGGGGCTGAGAGGTCTCGAGGTATGGTGTCCGCCTCGAGTGCTGGAGGTTCCGGGTTCAAGTCCCGGAGAGGACCGGGATTTTTTCGCGTTGACTTCTAGTAACAAAATTTCCCCTGGTCTCTGGGTAGTGAGATCGGATGCCCGTGTGTATTGTTGCGCACTTAAAAAATCCCTTGACAGTTGGAAATCGAAAAAGAGTCGCCTAACGGCGTTGCCCGGGCAAATTTTCGAGTTTAAAATCTACCACAAATATTTCAGGATCCTCGCCGGTGCTACGGAGTTCGTGCACTGAGCTGAGATTCTCCGGACTAAGGCTTGAGTTAGGAGTAGAACGGAGCATTTATGGGTTACACGTGTGCCGTGATGTTGATCCGTCGACTAAACTAAACTAGTTGTTATGTCAGGTAATTGTGTGGCGGTAAGAAGTATCAGTTAGTATGCTACGTAGTTGTGATGATGATTACAAGTGTCAGTTGTGATGTCAGGTGGTTGTAAACTATGAGACAATTAGAAGTTTGTATTGGAGTTAACTGTAAACTTTGTGAGGAATAGAAATGCCATTTATTATGCTAGATAATTGTAAAATGTGTAAGGAATAGAAATGTCATATATTATTCTAGGTAATTGTAAAATATGTGAGGAATAGAAATGTCATTATTACGCTAGATAATTGTAAAATGTGTGAGGAATAGACGTGACACTTGTTATGGTAGGTTGTTGTTTAACTGTGTCAAAATTAAAAATGGCAATTGTCGTGTGAAGTAATTGTAAAGAACATTAGCCCTTGAAGTGGCCGTTGCATGTTTCTGGCAGTTGTAACATCCGAAATATATCATTCTGCCTTCACTTCTACATAATGCGTCTCTCGTTCAACATGGGCGGCGTATATAGTGATTGTTTAGGTACCACCTAGGTTTGTGTGTACGTGATGATTTCCTGGTATACAACATTAAATGTGGTTGGACAACATAAAAATGTGGACTTAAAGAAGAATGTATGAATGGATTATGTATGGATGTATGTACTTGAAAGTTTGACACCATGCATTTAAATGTAAGACCCCATATATTTGAATGTATGACACAATGTTTTGAAAGCATTATACCACGTATTTGAATGTATGAATCCATGCATTTGAATGTATGACACCATGTATTTGAATGTATAAGATCACGTATCTGCATGAATGACACCAGATATTTGAGTGTATGACAACATGTATTTGAGTGTGTGATACCATGTACTTGAATGTCTGACACAATATATTTGAATGTATGACAGCATGTATTTGAATGCATCCACAGATCAATTTCTTCCTATTCCTCAACATATTTCGCACGCTGTTCTTCAAGCTGCGACATAGCTCGCAGCTGGGAGCCTATGGGAAAACCAAATACAGGTCAGTAGTGTAGCGTCTCCAGGTGTTTGTGGACACCCCGTTGTTCTAACTCGTAAATTGAGTTAGCTGAAGACGAGCCCAAGACAATTGTAGTTATTCCTGTGATGGAACAAAAACAATGATACAAATAGAAAAAAAAAATATATATATATATACCGGGTGTTTGTAAAGTCTCAGTGCACTTTGTATGTAGAACAAATGTGAAAAAGAAAAAAAATGAAGTACATGATGAAAATCAAAAAAATTTGCAACAAATTCATTAAATTAGTTACACTACTATAGTCTAGCGCTGTTTTGGAGAGCTGGAAAGTACGAATGAAGTATTCATTTCCCGTAGCAAGAAAGTTATTCAGTAAATTTCTAACCGTAAAGCGATGAAGAAGTTGTTTATCAGGATATCTTGCTATAAATCTTTGAACAACCATCCGTTTGTATCGACTGCCATTTTGAAACACTTGTTCAACCCCAAAAAATTCTTTCTTCCGTCAATAACACCATTCTGTTTGGAGTACAAAGAATTAATCCAGCAGACGATAGTCATTCGCTGCATATTGTTCACGATGGACTGTCGAGCACATTTTTATGACATCAAGCACTCCACTTTTCAGATGAGTTCTACATACAAAGTGTAGTGAGACTTTACAAACACCTGTTAGATAGGTAACCACCCAACAAAGAGTTGTATAGATTCAGTCTGCAGTCTGAGGTAGGTGATATTAATTATGTGGAGGACTCTATATAGAGTTGTATAGATTCAGTCTGCAGTCTGAGGTAGGTGATATTAATTATGTGGAGGACTCTACAAAGAGTTGTATAGATTCAGTCTG
Organism: Cepaea nemoralis; assembly: GCA_014155875.1. Classification (NCBI taxonomy): domain Eukaryota; kingdom Metazoa; phylum Mollusca; class Gastropoda; order Stylommatophora; family Helicidae; genus Cepaea; species Cepaea nemoralis. The sequence continues at coordinate 331,976 of JACEFZ010010860.1, read as the reverse complement.
CAGTATGAGCTAGGTGATATTAATTATGTGGAAGACTCTACAAAGAGTTGTATAGATTCAGTCTGCAGTCTGAGATAGGTGATATTAATTATGTGGAGGACTCTACAAAGAGTTGTATAGATTCAGTCTGCAGTATGAGCTAGGTGATATTAATTATGTGGAGGACTCTATATAGAGTTGTATAGATTCAGTCTGCAGTATGAGCTAGGTGATATTAATTATGTGGAGGACCCTACAAAGAGTTGTATAGATTCAGTCTGCAGTATGAGCTAGGTGATATTAATTATGTGGAGGACTCTGTATAGAGTTGTGTAGATTCAGTCTGCAGTCTGAACTAGGTGATATTAATTATGTGGAGGACTCTACCAAGAGTTGTATAGATTCAGTCTGCAGTATGAGCTAGCTGATATTAATTATGTGGAGGACTCTATATAGAGTTGTGTAGATTCAGTCTGCAGTCTGAACTAGGTGATATTAATTATGTGGAGGACTCTACCAAGAGTTGTATAGATTCAGTCTGCAGTATGAAGTAGGTGATATTAATTATGTGGAGGACTCTACCAAGAGTTGTATAGGTTCAGTCTGCAGTATGAGCTAGGTGATATTAATTATGTGGAGGACTCTACCAAGAGTTGTATAGATTCAGTCTGCAGTCTGGGGTAGGTGATATTAATTATGTGGAGGACTCTATATAGAGTTGTGTAGATTCAGTCTGCAGTCTGGGGTAGGTGATATTAATTATGTGGAGGACTCTATATAGAGTTGTGTAGATTCAGTCTGCAGTCTGGGGTAGGTGATATTAATTATGTGGAGGACTCTATATAGAGATGTGTAGATTCAGTCTGCAGTCTGGGGTAGGTGATATTAATTATGTGGAGGACTCTATATAGAGTTGTGTAGATTCAGTCTGCAGTCTGGGGTAGGTGATATTAATTATGTGGAGGACTCTATATAGAGTTGTGTAGATTCAGTCTGCAGTCTGGGGTAGGTGATATTAATTATGTGGAGGACTCTATATAGAGATGTGTAGATTCAGTCTGCAGTCTGGGGTAGGTGATATTAATTATGTGGAGGACTCTATATAGAGTTGTGTAGATTCAGTCTGCAGTCTGGCGTAGGTGATATTAATTATGTGGAGGACTCTATATAGAGTTGTGTAGATTCAGTCTGCAGTCTGGGGTAGGTGATATTAATTATGTGGAGGACTCTATATAGAGATGTGTAGATTCAGTCTGCAGTCTGGGGTAGGTGATATTAATTATGTGGAGGACTCTATATAGAGTTGTGTAGATTCAGTCTGCAGTCTGGGGTAGGTGATATTAATTATGTGGAGGACTCTATATAGAGTTGTGTAGATTCAGTCTGCAGTCTGGGGTAGGTGATATTAATTATGTGGAGGACTCTATATAGAGATGTGTAGATTCAGTCTGCAGTCTGGGGTAGGTGATATTAATTATGTGGAGGACTCTATATAGAGTTGTGTAGATTCAGTCTGCAGTCTGGCGTAGGTGATATTAATTATGTGGAGGACTCTATATAGAGTTGTGTAGATTCAGTCTGCAGTCTGGCGTAGGTGATATTAATTATGTGGAGGACTCTATATAGAGTTGTGTAGATTCAGTCTGCAGTCTGGCGTAGGTGATATTAATTATGTGGAGGACTCTATATAGAGTTGTGTAGATTCAGTCTGCAGTCTGGGGTAGGTGATATTAATTATGTGGAGGACTCTATATAGAGTTGTGTAGATTCAGTCTGCAGTCTGGGGTAATTTTTTTTAAAAACTTAAGCGCAGTACATACACGTGCTCCTGCCTATAGTGCACTGGATTGATTTGTGCGTGTGGATTAGCTTTCCGTATTACCAGTGTCCCTCGCCACCAGTCGAACTCACTCCGACATCTGAAGTACTTGTAATTTAGATAGCGAAGAAGCGATTCATGACATTCCATCAGCTATAACATATACTCATTTGATGTATTAAAATGTTGACATCGCATTCTTGGCTTGGGGATGTAAATTACATGTACCTCAGAAGTCGGAGTAAGGTCGCCTGATGGCGAGGGATACTAGTAATAGGAAAGCTAATCCACGCGCAATATATCAGTCCAGTGCATTAGACGTAGTAGCCCGTGTATAGACTAGGCTTGAGTTGAAAACAAGCGAACGAAAACAAATGTGACTCATAACAGAGAATTGTTTATCTAAAATGTTTATATTTTTGAGTGACAGCGAAATAAACAAACAGAAATGAGCATGTTAAAAAATTCATTCAACAGCATGAAATATATTAACATATAAAGAGACTAACAATACACTAAAATTACGATTCGTTAAATGGTATGAGAGCATTTGACAAATGCTACTGTGGTCTTATAAATGCTATTGTGGTCTCATAAAAAGTCAAAGGGAAAGTCCAAACTGCGCCTCTATACAGTATAAGATGGGAACAATACTTGATGTTACAAATGCAACAATGGAGACTGCTTATCCAACAAGATAAATAAACCACTGTGCAACTGAACAGTGCGGGAACTATCATATCCTGGAAGAAATTGCTGTCAACAAAAAAGTTGTTGCAGTCAACCCTCAGCATGTTTTGGGTGTTCGTGATTCCTGGGCAAGTTTACATTCAGTAGTTTGCCATTGCTTTCAGAACGACTGGCACCCATATATACATAAAAAAACAATGTAAGGCGGTATGCTAACAAATCGCCCGCAGCTGTGTTTCGAACGTGGGTATACAGGATTACGAACTGCGTCCGTAACGGCTTCGCCACGGAGTATTTGCTGTTAAAGGCGGAGGTAAAATACACCAGTGTGGTTACGGAAGTCAAGGGGATACCCTCACATTATTTTCCCAAGTATTCAGCGTACCTCGGCTCCCAGCTGGTGATATACCGCGTACTATTGAAGACGTGACCATACACGACGCACTTCACACACACCTTTTTCCCCCCTAAAATTAGATACGTTACATTGACTGTAGAGTATTATTATTATTATTATTATTATTATTATTATTATTATTATTATTATTATTATTATTATTATTGTTGTTGTTGTTGTTGTTGTTCTTCTTCTTCTTCTTCTTCTTCTTCTTCTTCTTCTTCCTCTTCTTCTTCTTCTTCTGCTTCTTCTTCTTCTTCTTTGTTAACCTTCAGACGTCAATATGAATGAAGGCAAAGACAGCAGAAGTCAACTTAAGATTGTTAACATCTCCATAGAATGTGTCCTAATGAAGCATTTGTTGGCCAGAATAGTTTTTCTGTTTTTCATATATTGGACACTCTTGCAACAAATGTTTAGCTGTCATTTTACCAGTTCCAACGTCTCATTTGCCAGAATCACCACTTTTAGTTTATTAAACATGTGATATTTCTGTGGCGAAGGAGTAACGGACGCTATTTGTAATCCCACATAACGCGTTCGAAGCACAGCTGCTGGCGATTTGGTAGCAAACCGCCTTGCGTTGGTTTTCATACAGTAGTAAGAGTTCCTGTCTTTCAGAAATCAATGGCAAATTACTTAACGTAAACCTACCAAGAAATCACAAATAGCTAAACATGCTGGGGTCAAAATCGACGTCCTGTAAAGGATATCCAACTAACATTATTTCCGCCGGTTGTCCCGTGTGGAGTCTGAAGATTGTAACTTGTTCTATTCAGCAGAGTTGGTAATGTGCATCATCTTTCTGGTGACCTGGATTCTAGTCTATATAACAACTCCTGTAGTTTGCTGACCCACCTAACGAAGGCGGGTTTGTGGGTCACCTACCACTTTCCCAGCTTACTTCAGCAGAATGTCAACTACGAGATATTCATCCCAACAGTTACAACAAA